>DF820117.1:0-122880 GCA_000836195.1 Taphrina populina JCM 22190
TGCTACGGCCCAAGACGGAAGGAGCTCAGATACACCCGTGTCTCAGTCCAGCGTGATGTCGCATGTTGCGGCTAAGTCCTGCTGTGCGACTACAGTGTGCGCAACGTGATGTCGCATGCTGCAGCTAAGCGACTACAGTGTGCGCAACAGCAACTCTCATTGAGTAGAGCATTTTGATTGGTCTTGAATTTAGCCGGATTGCCCAAATCTCGTTTGCTATTGGCTATTCAGGTAATGTCTATCTGTGGATCAATCACGCATGGAGTCCGAACCAACGATGCGCAATGATTTGCAAGCGCTTCAGTACAATCTGGATGGTCCAACCTCGTATATTTTGCAGATCTCTCAAAGGCAAGAAGAACAAGGCCTGGATCTCGAATGTACCAAGTCTAGATGACTGTGGGCAGAGATGAACCCACTTGCACAAAAGGTCTAGAACGCACTTGACATTTGCATGGGCCCACCCACACACCGATAGCCAGCACAAAATTCCGGCTGTAGTGACTTCCATACTCCTCTTGATTTGAACATGGCATACGCCGTTATATACTAGCTGATGTGTTTTCTTTCTCCTCGCCATCCTGCCCGCTCAAAAGCATTTGTGTAACCTCTTTCCTCCTCAACGGTGCTCTTGAGGAACTCCTGGTAGCGTGCACCTTCGACTGCGTATGCTTCTCAATTCTTTGCAGACAGCACATCTAAGGAGAAGCCCGAAAAGCACAGTCTCTCATTGCACACCGTCATCGAAGGAGGCCATTTTACCAGTCTGTGTTATTGTAGAGCAGTATGGTCAAGCTTTACAAACTCTCTATGCATGGCCTTGTAAATCGCACACACGGAAACGCAAGCATGATGAAACAAACTCAATCAACTACCGACAAAGTCAGACTCTCAACCAAGTTGCAGCGCGCCATACCATTCTCCAGCTTGATACTGCGCAGCCATTTACACTGACGCTATATCGAAATAGAGCGTGTGATAGACTAGGTTCCAGTTTCTGGCATACAGAGACAATCAATGGTCGTCAACGTATGGGAAATGCGTCAGATCGCGCTCATCGAGTGCCTCCAGATTCTGGCATAGTCCTTTCATTTGACAATCATGATCATATGGAAAATATTAATCACCACTTGACTACAAAACATATCCAGACTACGAGCGTTCAACAATCACAGGCAAAGGATTGGCTCCTATGTGGCTGTCTGAGACAAAAAGTCGCTCAATTGGAAGGCACCTATACACTTCGGCTTTCTCCGTCTCTACTCCACTCCAAACAGGATCACATTCTTGAATTCAGGTACAGAGACAGGCGTATGCTGAATCAAAACACCGGTCACCATATCAGACGTGAGCAAGGTATCCTTAAAGCTCCATCCATTACCCTGTCGGACACCTTGGCAAAGAATGATCTTTCTGAAAAAAAATTGGCCGGGATAGTCAATGCCGGTCCATTGAGACTAACTCCATCACCAACGGTATCACCAAGTTCGCCCATCGAGCTGCGTTCTAAACACGGAGAAGAAAACATTTCGATAATCTCAGCAGTCGGCAATCTTGTACTACCACCAATGTCACCCACCTTACAGAAAGCCATCTCACAAAACTTGCATTCTAAAAAACGCAAACGCGTTGATGTGGGTTTGGAAATCGCAAACTCTCCTGTTCCGCAGGACACTGTAGAAATTCATAAAAAATGGTTTCCCTTGTCCCCCTCAGACATCGACACCGGCATGTATTCCTCTAGGTCGAATTGAATCGTATATGACACATGGGCTCGGGTGGAGTTTTAGCAATCTATGCCATGGTGGCATATCAACTTTCTCATACATATTAGTGCTTCGGCGCAATTCTTTCGCAATTATACTACCTGAGCTGTCTTTGCTGAACGCTGGAACGGCATCAGCTCACCCATTGTCCATATCAAGCGTTGCTCCTATGTACTATAAAGTTCAATTCTATTTAATTTCCTGGTGGCTGAATTCACCTCATGTTTATGAATATACCAATTTTCTGGTCAATGCATGGCGGAGAAGTTTTGCATCACATCATCAACTTACGAGTGCTATCAAGTCTTCTCTTACTGCGAGCTCACGTGCCGCTGGGCGAGTAGAAGAGGGTGGCACACAGTATCTATACGCTTACCACTGACTTTAGCAAGGTGCAAGCGTCTTGACATGATGCCCTACATTTATAAATGTACCGCACTGCAAAAGAAAGAGCATGTAGACATGCTGAAGAATGAAGTTTGTCATGAGCTCACGTTTTTTCGCGCTTGTTTCAGGTCGTGGCTTCAGATTAGGCTAAAAATAGCGAGCAACACGGACTTTCGATATTTTGCGGCACCACTCGGCAGCAAGAAAGAAATGCTATAAAATGTCCTTATGACGAATGATTGAGATTTCAGCTATGCATGTAACGGTAGCCAATTCATCACAGGTCTCTGCCAGCCACTCGAGTAGCTAGTGTGGGACATGGGTGAATGTTTATTCATGCATGCGCCACAAGATTGTCAGGTGAGCTCCTTTTTATCTCTCGCATCTCCACTTTTAGACTTGTGTCTGACTCCATGGCTTCCTTTCGAGTTCCTTGTGTTTGCCATCTCGATTTTTCCTCTTCTTGCATTGTCAAAGTAAGACCCTTGATTCATCAGTAGAGCGCGCTTCATCAGACTGCTATGTCTGTGCAACTCAGCTTTGGTGAAAGGAAAGTGACACTAGAGGAGTGTGCTCCGCAAAAGCTGGAGTCTTCTTCAGTTGCATCGTCTGGCTCAGCCATCTCACAACGCCAAGGTGTAGACGTGGGACGGACTACTTTGAAGAATCTCATGTCTCCTGAAAGTGGAAACCTATTCTTCGATACTCCAGTAGTGTCTAAGCGCCATGCGATGTTCTGGCTCGAACAGGGTTCAGTATACCTAGAAGACCTGAACTCCAGAAACGGCACGTCTATACTGAAAGAAGGCATGTCTCGCCCTTTGATACTTTGCCCTGGAGTGTGCCAGGAAGTTCACCATGGCGATCTTGTTAGCTTCGGTTCTGGACGAATTATCATCGACTCTGGTATGTCCTCTGATATCTTCTTGTATCAGCTACTAACTTTGATAGTGATGCATCAGCCCATCAAGGCTGTCATTAAAATTGTCTCAGAAGCATCAGCCCAGGACAATACTAGGTTGGACCATTCGCCTGCACAGCGAACAATAGAGCTCTTTGAATGTTCCTCGAGCCACCACGGACTGTTTGAACACTCATCAGACGCCATCGATCCTGATGGGGTTGACCCAGTGGAAAATGGAGAGATGTCTAGCAGCGAATCGGATATAAGTACTGGTGCTTTCAGTGCTGAAGCAAGGAAGATGACTGAGCGAGACGCATCTCATCTCGCTCATATGTTATCTCGTCTTTCTGCAAATAGAGGAGGTGTACCTGTCCGCACAAGCTTTCAGCAGATCCGCCCAGTATCCGAAACGCCTCGGGCAAAGAAGGTCTCCAGAGAAGCTGACTCCCCAGTAAGAACGCAGCATGATACGCGAGACGATTCTGTCAATCTTGAGGAAGACGAGGATGAGACTCCTTCAGAGTATAATTTTACGAGATCGGCTTTTGTCGATTCAGAAACCACGGAGAAACAAGACAGTGCAGTGGCTCTTCATGATGTGAGTGACGTTGACGACGATACAGACTATGGTTCGGACGGCGAAATTTCGTCATGTAGACAATGGGACAGTGACAATACCACTTGGCACAATCTGCAGGACAATTCGTCATCCTTACAGTATTTGCAGGAATCTGCAGAACGAATCTTACAACGCTCGAGAGAACTGATATCAACAGAAATCACTGCTGCTCAACCCGTCACTGTTCATTCGGCAACTCCCGACGTTTCTGATGATGAAGACAGTTCTGTAGAGGAAGAAGTAGAGGGTGCTTTAAGCGAATGCGACGAGGATATGGGCGATACTTGTCGTGAGTCCTCGATCTTGTCACCCTGCGACTTGGACGACGAACTTTCGTCATGTAGACAAGGGAACGTTGACGATGCAAATCGGCATGGTCAGCAGGACAAACCATCTCCCTTGCAGCAGTTGCGGGACCCTTCACTACAAACTTCAGAATCCTCGGGCAAAGACGGCCCGGCAGAGATCCATGCTGCTCAGCCCATCATTATTCATTCGGCAATTTTTGACGTGTCTGAGGATGAACAAAGTTCTGCAGAGGAAATAGTGGAGGATATATTAAGCGATAGCGACGATGCTACGGACGATACTGGTCATGAGTCCCCGTCTTCGGCAGTCGGGGACTTGGACCTTTGGGAGAAATCTACATCTGGTCGCAGTAGCGGCGAAAGTGAGGCTCAATCTCTAAGAGATAATGCGCTAAATCTTCTTTTGCCCTTGCTGACGAAGGATTCTCTCGACAAGATTTTCGGGGACGCAGAGACTGCTTCGATAAACGACTCGGATACTTCGTGTCCTGCCAACGAGATGTCCGTGTCCACTGACGAATCGTCGCGTGGAAAATATGCAGCGTGTCCATCACATGGCGCTGTTTCAGATGTAGAGTTTGACTGCAAGGATGCTTGCACGAAGATTGATCCCAAAGTGTCCAAGACGTGTAGTCTTGGCAAACGCTCGGCTCCTGATTCTTGCTTCGAACAGGATTGCTCTACACCGAAACGAGTCTTCCGCGAACCCCGTACGGCAGGATGGGTATCACGTCTTTCACAAACCGCTATCGGCGTCATGCTCGGTACGTGTGTCACTTTTGCAGGATTGGCTGCTTTGGGCGCTTCTGACGTACTTTAATCTCATCGAGGTATACTCTGCGTAGTGCGAAGCGTTACGGCGACTGGACAATTTTCCTCGCGCAAATTCTTTACATGGTTCCGGTATCATAGAGCGTTATAGGCAATACAAAGTACCCATTTTCTCTTGCCTTCCCTGTGAGTAGTTGACAGACTACATGTGCTTGCTTAATTTCTTTGACTGCCTATGTATGTACGATGCATCATAACTTTGAGAATTTAGGAGGAGTTTTAGTGAGAATACCCTGTATCGCATCAGGCACGTCTCTTGCTTGCAACATGCTGGCATTCCAGACAGCCGTCATGAGCAGACCTTCTTGGACGGTATGATCACGACTATAGTCAAGCAAGAACTTTGTGCCCTGTACTGCGACAGGGGACTTTGCTGCCATTACTTTTGCCGTCTCTAGCGCATCTTGGACCCCGCTTTCCTGTGTCTTGCAGATGCGCGAGATGAAGCCGCGATGGAGCGCTTCTTCCGCGCCAAACTCGCGGGCAGTCATGGCCATTTCACGCACCCAAGAACTGCTGCCTACACTGTACGGCAATCTCTGCAGACTGCCGATATCGGCCGCCAATCCGACATCCACTTCTTTGATGCACAGTTTCGTCTCTGCGGCGGCGTACCTGACGTCTGCTGCAGCCGCGATATCGATGCCGAGACCGTATGTGAGTCCATGAAGCACAACAATCACTGGTTTTGCGCATCGTTGGATGGACGAAATGGCATCTTGAAAGTCGAGGATGTGATGACGACACGCCTGACCTTGTCTCGCGGGATCTAGTATATTGTCGCTAGAGTCGGAAGCAATGACACCGGCGTCAGTAATGTCTAAACCGGCAGTGAATGCTCGACCAGTCGCGCTCAAGACGACGACACGCACGTCTGGATCAGTCGAGGCGCGATCAAAGATGCGGCGTAGTGAGTACCATAATGGTTGATGAAATGCATTCAATTTCTTTGGTCGATTCACTTGGACATGAAGGACGAAAGGCAACGGGAAGGAGACCAGATAGTCTTGTTCATCGTATGCAGAGGACATCCTGATGTTGTCAACTCTCGAGAGATTCGCCGCGGTTGTTTTACACTTTTGCAAGTTGTCGATGAGAATGTGGAGACGGTGTGCACGTGTAGTGCAGAAAGAAAAAAAAAAAACTTCTCTGCACAAAAATTCATGCAACACTTCTTTTGTCTAGACACTTCATGATGTGACTGACTGGTTGGAGCTTATCGATTGATGGGAAAGAATGTTAGCTGATGACTATTGTGTTTATCTGGCACCTCTTCTCCGACCGCGTATACTTTATTTCATTATTCTGGAACGTGGGATGCATTAAACTATACCCATTCTGATGCATTCCTTCCCATCCATCGACAAGTCCAATCGGAATGCAATTGTGCAAGAGGAGCACCTATACGTACAACTAAAAAGAGCGGGATGAGAGGTGATTAGTACAAGGTGCCAGATGTCGTCTCTCTTATTCTTCGGAAAAGAAGTGTCGATGTGTGCTGAACACATTAAATTGTTCCTTATGATCTCGTCCGTCCTTTCCGGGAATGCCACCTGCAAACAGAAGAGACTAGAATTCTCATTGTGACGACGGATGAATGGGAGGGTTTTTTCTTCTTCTTGATGAGCAGTGTGATGAGACGCATATTCGTTAGCTCGCTGGGTTCGACAAGACATGAAAGTCTCTGGACGATCGCGCCTTGTCGTGGGAGTCCCAGTGCTCGATGACGCTTTACATTTAAGTCCCTGACTGTCATCACAACTCCCATCTCATCGTCCACTGAGAAATCTTGTCTTTTCGGCTCTTCCCTCTACACTTATCTAGACACAATCTCGTATGTGAAGCTACCATCTTTTTGTGCAGACCTTAGGGCTAGTATATTCATTAGGCACATATGTTATGGATCCAGGTGTGTCACGTAATCACAATAAATGTTGATTCTCTATCCAAATTCTCTGCAAATCATGTTTGTCTATGCTTGAACCCCTGCTCCAGAGCAATCTTGAGGCTCTGATACTGTTTGGCTATTCATTCAGGTCGTGGCAATCGTTCAAGGATGTCAACATGTACTTATAGCCGGCTCATACAAATGCTGGTGTTTTGACAACTATTCAGTACCAATCATCAACAATAACAATACTTGTCTCTAAGACCTCTGCAGCAACGTCTTGGAAATGACAGTTTTTGCTGGATCCCTATTAGCTGCGTGTGCGTGTGCGTCTCCTCGGGAAGCGTGTGGCCGGCCTTGTATTCCCAGATAATACGAGCTCTCCCCACATGACTAATTTCGAGCTCTCCAATTCACAATTCCTACAAAGCTTGGCCGTTACCGAGGGGGACAAACACCTTTCAGGCCAGCAAATGACGCAACCATACAAGCCGAACTTGCTTACGCGACTCTATTACTCATACAAATCCATCTCTCTTCCCTTTCGACGAAAATTCTTTCGAGGATTCGACTTGGATGGCAACAAATTTTACGAGAGTTATAATCCATTGACGCCACACAAGTATCGAAGGACAGTGCAGTATGTGAATGACGGGCACTATACAGATAACAACGTGACACCGCAATGGATGAGTTGGTTGCGGCATACGCGCGTGAGTGCTCCGACAATGGAGGAACTCCAGGGTGAAGTGGCGCGGATTCATGCCACACGACAGAATGCACTCTTGGTGAATCGTCGGTGGGAAGAGGAGAGGCAGAGGTTGGCAATGCACACTCAGGAATCAATCAATGCGCCGACAACGACGACGACGACGATGGGCGCCGCCGCATCAGGAGAGAACTCTTCTGCTACTACAAAAGCAGACAAGGTGGGGGCAGAACAAGAAAATAATGATTATATCCCTGCTCCAGGCACAAGAGACGAAAAAGGCGAGTGGCAGCCGGAGAGCTGGAGTCCCAGCAACTCGCCCATTCGTCGATAATGTACAACAAAAGCAAAGTTTGCCGAGAACGATCTGTTTTCATACGAATTGCATTCAGCAGCACGCTTATGGTACAGTTTCGTTGAGATCAAGCATACATGGTATTGGCGTCATCCTTATGCAATTCCAATCAGTCGCCCAGCGTAATAAAAAAGACATAGATAATCCACATGTTGTGCATATGCACACAGACAAATCCGCTCACATCAGACTCATGATGAGCTTCGATGCAATGTCCAGAAACGGAAATGCACTCGTCACGTCCTTCTCGCTTGCAGCCTTTTTAGCTCCAGTTCTGATGAGCCGACTCAGACCACTTTTCGTATCATCCGTAGACGAGTCACTCGGTGGTGATGTGACCGATTCATAGCCTGAACACTTGAAATCTACAAGAAAATTATTTTGCTCCAATTGGTAGAGCTGAACGTCGAGGTAAACCATGATTCCTTCTCGTGGATTTTCCGCCGTCATCTTTGCCCACTTTGCAGTGATCATGAATGGATCGACGGGATCCTCACCAGGCGCTGGCTCCCTATCTATCCACTCAGCACCCATCTCGCGCAATGCGCGATATATTTCGAGCATGACTTCCACAGGACTACTGCGACTACGAATGCCGAAATGCCAGCGTTGCGGGCGCGGCTTCTTAACAGTCGCGTGATTGGCCACATTGGTATTGATTGATAAATCTTGCCGCGAGAGAGCTGGCTCTTCCGCAATCCTGCCTGGCTTATCGCTTGCGTTCGCCATGAGTGCTCTATGATACGCTGGAAGGGAACTCGGGAGGATCGCTATAGTAGAACTCTGAAGTCTCGTGTCAATATCTCGGTCGAGTGGAGACAAGTGTTTCGCATCTGGGCTCTGTACTGAATGAGCATGTGACATATGACTTTCCGCAACGCTATTTCGTGGACTCAGCATTTGTTGCAGGGCCCCCGGACTCCGGAGATGAGAAGGATCAGTCCAGGCAGGGGGCGATTGTGCCAAGAACGATTCCATCTCCTTGGCACCCGAGCGCAAAGTGTCCTGACGCATAATGTGATTTTCTGCCACAATTTTGTAGGCTTCCTTGATTTCAGACGCTCCCTCATGCTTGAGTGCTTCCTTAATCTCATCAGCATCGTAGCCCATGGCTTTTCCTAGCTGTCCAACAATCTTGTCGTCAACTCTTTCGAATTCAGATTCTTCGACTACGGGTTTCAGATAGTCGGGGAGATCTTGCTTGAACCACTCATTCTCGCGAATACCTTCTATCGTAATGCGATTCATTGGATTGACCACCAACATTTTCTGTAAAAGATTTCGAGCGCCTGCCGACAAATGCGATGGTAAGTTATATATACCTCCATTTATCTTTTTGAACAAAGTCGGGATGAATTCGTCGTCGAAGGGTAAACGACCACATAGCATGACATATAATATGACACCGCAAGACCAGACGTCCACTTCAGGACCAGCGTAGAGCTTGCCAGAGATCACTTCCGGCGCAGCATAATTGGGACTTCCGCAACTCGTTTTCAGAAAGTTTCCGTCGGTCATCAAATTGCTCAGTCCAAAGTCGGCAATTTTGACATTGAACTTGTCGTCGAGCAATAAATTCTCCGGTTTGAGGTCGCGATGCACAATCTTGTGACGATGACAATACTCCACCGCGCAAATGATCTGCTGAAAGAATCTCCTGCCTTCCTCTTCACCCATCTTCCCTCTTTTGACAATGTAATCAAACAATTCGTTCCCTGCATACTCAATAGACATGATGATATCGCTTGGTGTCGTGATGACCTCGAAAAGCTTGATGATGTGAGGATGACGCAGCAACTTGAGATATTGAATCTCTCGTTCTACTCGACACGCCATATCATTGTTTTGCATCATTTTGCGCGAGATGATTTTCAATGCGACCCGCTGTTTCGTCACGAGATGCTCAGCTAGCTTCACTTTACCGAAAGAACCCTCGCCTAAAGTTTTGACAATGGCATATCGAAAGTTGGGATTCGTCTTGCGAGCATGATCGTCGCTAAGATCAACGGCCGTGTCGATATTGGTAGAAGTTCCGTGCAGGTCGCTGTACTCCGATGAGCCTTGGGTTGCCATTTATCGCAGGCACGAACTCTATCTAGCGGTGAAGCCACTCCGAGGGTGGCAAGTGAGAAGACGAGCAACGATGTGGACCAACGGTAGACGTATTGACCTTTTTAACGACTGATGAAAGGTATCGAGCAGATGTCGGCGCGTGAGGGCTAGCACATCATGATGATGCGAACTTGAAATGCGGGTTTTGGCCGTAGATAACGTATTCACGTATTTGCATGGCTGGCACCACAACTGATCATTCTTGACTATTTGCTTGAGGAAATAAAGTATACGTACTGCATGGCTCTTCCGACTTCTATTCTATAGCTAGTGATGAAATTCTTTCATGCAGACCTCCGCTTTGTGTGCCGCTACTACTTACCAGCCTTGTACCAGCGGTGTGCCATCTTCTGCGTTTGAATCATTCCAGCCCTTTTGTGCAGCAACAGCAGCAGCATTGCCAGAATTCCAGTGATCTTGCGCACCTACATCGTGACTAATCGCTACGGCGGTGGCCGAATGTCCATCAGATCTGTTCTTTCTTGATTCTGGACAATCTCTGCCAAGATGTCCACTCTGCTGACAATTGTAGCACTCTCGAATGTCCTTTCTTGGCTGAGGACAGTCTCGACTGATGTGACCACTTTGATCACAGTTGTGACATGCTCGGTTATCCTCTCTTGGCCTCTTTTCCTCGGGACAATCTCGATCATAGTGGTCCTTCGAGCCACAGTTGAAGCAAGAATCGCCTTCTTTGGGACGCCTTGGCTGATCACAATCGGCGACGATGTGGTCTTCATTACCACAGTTACGGCAACCTCTTGTTCGGACTTTTCTTGGCTCAGTGCAGTTACGAAGGCGATGACCCTCCTCGCCACAATTCGAGCACTCGATTTTGACAATATGAGACATGTCTCGAGACTCTGGATCAGGTCTCTCCTCTCGGCAGTCCTTGCCTACATGACCTTTCTGATTGCACTGAGGTATGTGAGCTTGGTTGTCGCTCAAACCTATTGATACTTCACTTACATGGTAGCATACAGGGATCCTAGAGGGCACTGTAAAGCCACAATCAGCCAATCTCTCGAAATTCTCTTCGTACGTTTCCGCCATCATTCCCTGGTTCATTTTGGTTCGCATGCTTTTAAAGGTCAACTGAAAGCCCACAACATAGGTCTTGTCCGGATTGTTCTGGAGATCTGCATTCGTCTTGTTCAACGGAATGTCTTTTGCGAAACAAAGAAGATGAGTGTTCATCTTGTCAGCACGGAATCGCTCCTCAATGGATTGGAAAGTTGCTTTTGGTGTATTCTTGACATAGATTTCGAATGCCTCCTTGATGTCGTCCAAGTCTCGACTCGCATCTGCCTTCTTGAGCAATTCCCATGCTTCTTCACTTGGCATCTCTGGGTGGTGCGACCAGTCGAAGAATGGTCTTTGTACTCGTGGGCGAGGCTCCTCTGGGCAGAACCGAGAGCCGTGACCGGTACCCTGACAACTACATCTGTCAGTGGCTCGGCATGGCAGACGATATTCAAAGGACATACTTGTAGCAGACCATGTCTGACAGGTCTCGCTGTGGTCGCTCGTCGTGACCTTGCGTATCACCTAGGTCAATTTGTCAGGCAGATCTCCTTGACAGGAAGCCTTGCTTTAACATACCTCGCATAACCTTGGCCAATTGCCAGTGTTCCCCCTCTTGAGTGGCAGAACTCTTTTGCCAGTCGTCCACAATGTCCACGGATGTAGGTACCTGTTGCCAGTCATCTGCCAAGGTCAATTGCAATGCATTACATGCGGCTTATATCGATTCTTACCTGCTTTCGATGTCGAAACTGCCCACTGATCTGCTTCAAGAGCAGCTTTGCTAACTTGTACCACTTCCGAACTTGCGGCAGTCGTGTTTTGTGTCCCAGTAAATGCTGCAGCGCCAGCTTGTCGCCATGCTGGAGCTTCTTTCTGCGGTATGTCCCAAGTCATCGATTGCGTGATTGATGGGTTATTTTAGACTTGCTAAAGAACGCTGTGTAGCATCATATAAAGTCCTGGTAAGACTCAGGAACAGTCTTGAAGCAAGAAAAAAAGGAGACTGTAGTGTACACGCTTATATTAGATGAACAAAATGTGCTGCACGCCAAGCACCATTTGACAACCCCTTGATTACGAAACTTGCAACAAGGCTTTTATAGGTTGAGTGGGACAA
Source organism: Taphrina populina JCM 22190 (assembly GCA_000836195.1). Classification (NCBI taxonomy): domain Eukaryota; kingdom Fungi; phylum Ascomycota; class Taphrinomycetes; order Taphrinales; family Taphrinaceae; genus Taphrina; species Taphrina populina. The sequence goes on from DF820117.1 coordinate 12,023, forward strand.
GAAGTTATTCTTCATGTCAGAAGCCTGGCGCACGTATCGTGGTGATTATTGAAGGTAGAGTTGGTATGCAATAAAAATCAAAATGAATATACATGAAATTGACTAAACTTGATGGGAAAAGGAGATTAATAGACACTCAAAGACAATCAATCATGCTTTGGTCTCAATGTGCTCAACCTGAGTGATATGTCCCTTGGAAGGCATCTCATAGGACTCATCATCCTCAACCTTTTCCTCATTGAATTCCGAAGAACCTGGAATGATGTCCAAATTGGCACCCTGGTTCTGCGGACCAAGGGTCACGACGATGATAATAAACACGTAGACACACCCGATAAAGATAGCCATAACCTTGCCATAGTTGTATCGTTTGGTGTGTTTTCCCTTAACGATGAGATCTGGGAGAGGGTATTGCGCTCCAATCTTTGCTTCAATGGTAGAAGACGCACTCGACGCCAAGTTTCCAAGCTGATAAGAAGTTCCTACGACGAACGCACGGAAGTTGGGTGGTGCAAGTTCCATGAGATGAATTGGAATGACTCCCCAAGCACCTTGCACGCAAAACTGTTGAGCAAAGGCGGCAAGCATGATGATCTTGCCATCAGTGTATGCCCAGGGATAAATGAGCGCAGCACCAAGACAACTAATGCTGACAATCATGAGCTTTCGTCCAACCACATCAGATAGCCATCCACAAAGAGTGCCTCCAAGAATGGCGCCGAAGGAAGCTACAACGGTGGTCTGAGTCACTAGTGTTGGAGTGAAACCCTTTTCGAGTTTGAGCAGCGATGGGTACAAATCTTGAGAGCCGTGAGAGAGGAAGTTGAAGCCTGCCATGAGGACGACCAGATAAATTAAAGTCATCCAATGTTGTTTGAGAGCAGGCTTGATGGATTTTATGAAGGCTTTTGAACTGGAGTCACCAGATTCGATACCTGCAGCAGCAGCAGCTTTCATTGCGGCTCGTTTCTGATTATACGCTTCAGTCTCTGGCAACCACGCCCGCCATGCTGCAATTAAGACAGCTGGACCAGCTCCGAACCACATTAATGATCGCCAAGTGTGAGGCGTGTTTGGGACAATGGCGAGATAGAACCCAGCCGCGAGCAAATTTCCCATGGCATATCCTTGCTGCAGTAAACCAGAGAGCAGACCTCGAGCAGCCGCTGGAGCATCTTCAAGAGCGGTGGCTGCACAAGCACCATAGATACCACCCATAAAAACACCAAAGAGTGCCCGAACACCCAAGAACTGCTTGAATGTCGTAACAAATCCGGTACACATCTCCACTATCGAGTAGAGAAGCACATTGACAACGAATGGCCATTTTCTTCCATACCTATCACTGAGTGCACCGAAGATTATGGCGCCGATAGAACGAGTCATGAGCGCCAGCGTGATACCAAAAGAAGCCTGAGTAAGGGTCACTTTCTTTTCTGGCGTAGACAGGTCTTCTGCGATGGTTGACAATGTGAGGGAAACAGTGAAGAAGTCAAACTAGGATGTGTGTCAGCAAGCAGGATCGCGCGATGACTTCACTGGTAACTCACGGCATCCCAGGTCCATGCCAGTAAAGATACGAGGAAGAAAGCCCATTGTCGTCGCCCCAGTAAGCGCAAGAGGGTGATTGGGTTCTGCAACTTGGCACCTCGCGGTGGTCGCATGAGAGCTATCGGATTATAACCCATGGTGAAAGATGTCGTTGTGCGGCCGAAACTTCACACGGGGATGGGAGCCCTTTATATATTTACATACACCGTCTGACCTCTGCGGCGCGATCGCGCGGAAATGCAGGTCTGCAGTGTGAATCGACCCTTTGTCCGCCTAAAAAGGTTGCTTGCGTGCACCACATTGATGGGGTAAATATGTTGCAAGATTGTGATTGGATCGCAGAAATGTTTCCCTTTCTGTTTACCGCAGGACCCGTGGCTAGACCATTTTTGCGATAGACGAAACTTTGGTATCGGAACAGATTTCCTTGACCTCTAAACTTTCTGCTGAACCATCAAATGAGTGCAGTCACTCCACCGTGTTTCCTTCACGCACAAGCTACGTAGAAGGCATGAAGACACGAGAAAGACCAGTATGCAACTGATCGGGCTCCTTCTCCTCCGTCTACCTCCGCGGGTGAATGAGTCAGGTGCAGCTAATTGAGGTCCAGCCACAAATAATTGGCTAGTACTCCAGGATCTGTCAACCCGTCAAATCCGATGCTCCACCAATCGGATTCCCTGTACACATCCCGCGCCTAAGGTTGGGGTCACATCTGTCCACTTGGGTGGCTTCCTGAATCCATACGAGTTCTGTCGTGGTGCCGGTGTCTCCACACGCATAATGCAGGCCCTACTCACAAGCTCATTTGTGACAGCATGTGGGACAGGCGAGCTCACGAAACGTGTGTTCGTTCTAGAATGCAAGGTGAGTCCCATGCTTTCGCTCGTTCCTAAAAGCGTTGCGAGCTCAAGCATACAAGACATAGAGAGAATCACACGGTCAGTATTACCACACTCGCCAAGAACAAAGAAGTCATACAATGCTTCGATTCAAAGAAACGATTGTAGTGTACCCAATATACTACAAGTGCTTGTTTACAACTATCTGGTCTGGCACTGGAATTGATGCTTGTCAATCGCTGGTGTCTATCGGGTTAGAACAATGCCAGGGTCAAGGCAGCAATTGCCGCAAAAGTACCAGCAACTGTCTGAGAAGCGCTCGAGGTACTCATGCCAACACTACTACCTGAACCTGCGGAGCCGCTGCTTCGTGCGCCTGCAGCGCCGGAAGATGAGGAGGAAGCAGACGAAGCGAGGGTAACATTGCCACGGTTCGTGACTGTTCCGTTAGGACCGGCCATTGAAGACGACGATTGAACATAGGCAGCACATGAGGCATTGGCAGCGAGAGGACAGTCGTCAGCGATACAAATTGCCTGTGCACTTGCTGGAGCAGTGCTTGGTAACGAGGCATTTGGCGAACATCTGTAATTGAATGCTTGGTCGAGTGCCATGCCCACTGCAGAGACATCGGCTGAAGCCACGCCGAAGCTTTGAGCAGATAATCCGACCTGTTGAATGAACCACGTTGTCTGGGCATGAGTCAAGTACATGTACTTGTGAACAGCGTACTGTGAGGTCTTTCCGCCGTAAGATGCGAAAGCCTCTGTGCCCATCATGGAACATCCCAAAAGATAACCAAAGTATTGGTAGAGATGCGTCACGAGAGTGTATTGGTTGGTACCCATTGGTGGGAGTGTGTTATTCATGAGTGGTGCGGCACCACCCCCATCGAGGAAGTTGACTCCGGCCACAGCGCTGCCATTTCGGTTTGTAGTAGGACCGGAAGCACCGGTAAAGAAAGGAGCCAAGTTTACGGCAGTTCCGTTAACAACACCTGGGGCCAAGATACCTGGCACAGCATTCATGTTTGGTGTGGTGTAGTTCCCAATGGCGACTGTGTTGACAATCAGCTTCAGTAGAGTATACTGATTCTCAGCGGTGTTGCTGCCTAGAAGAGCGGAGGTGTAGTAATCACACATGGACGTGTTGGTAGGTCGCTGAGCAGAAATGCTAGCTAAGCCCGAGAGGGCAACAAGTGCGCTATTGATAAACTTCATTAGTATGAATTGATCAAGGTATCGGAAAAGAAGGTGGTGAGGAGAACTATACGATCAATGGAGAAGAAACAATCTTTCGTGAGCGGATGAGAGCATATTTATCTTGCCTTCCTCTTTTTTGATCTTTCGCACGTTTCGCTTCTAGGAGGTCTCATGCTGGCAGAGGTCGGCCGTGACACAATGCGAGGTACGCCACGATCATAACAAACTGCTGTGAGTGGTCGTATAGGCAAGTATCATTCTTATGCATTTTGTGGTGCCAATCACAGAAGCGCTCATTGTAAGCCATCGAAACTGCCAACATCCATTCCAGCAAAAGGGAATGCATCAAGACTCATTTGACCATATCTACCTAACGCTCGCCTACTTGCTCGCGGACCATTCTAATTACGCGTATCTCCGAGAACATCGCCACTAGCTGAAACGACAATCTTCTAATCGAATTGCTTTGTGTGCGTAAAGGCCTATTAATATACTCAGCCGGTGGCGTCAGCACGGTTTGGGATATGGTCTAATCGGGTTTTAGCCAAGCCTTTGAATGGAGCTTTGCTCCAGTGCAACGCCCTCGCTTAATTGACCACTCATCTATGTCGGGGAGCGCTGACTTGTAGCAGCTCAACAGTGATTCACAAAGTAGAAATGTCCAAGTTCTGCATGTAGAACATCCACTGACATAGCCTGCTGCGAAAAAGAGCGCAGCATTTTGCCAACGAGCACGTGGTATGGCACGCGAGCGAGGGAAAAAAGAACGTTTTCAGGCACGTTTTTCCAAATACTCCTCAAAATTGGTGGGGGTTGTAAATTCAACATGGGGCCAGATTGCCATGAACTTGTGTGGCATACTCTATGTTTCTCGCACATTCTTCGGGGTCTCATAGCTATATACTCGTCCTCTTACATTTGGCAGACGAGACTTTACAGCCTGCCAGGAAGAACCATGACTAAATAAGGTCACCACATTGATATACCTGGAGTGCTTTCACGCTATTACAGAGATCTCTGCGATCCTATTCCTTATACAATTTCTATGTGTCATTAATTTATCTGCGTGCTTGTTTCCTCTGCCTCCCAGATGAAGTCGGTGGGAGTACTTCCCTAGACGCCGTGCTTTCTATGTCGGAGTCTCTCATTGTCTTGTTCTTCTTCTTTACTGGAGCCTCTTTAGGTGTAGCAGCGCTCGAACGCTTGGTGTTTGACTTTGGTGAATCAGTAGAACTTGGATCGACCTTGCTGGGCGTAGCTCTAGCCCCGTTCGTCTTGCCTGAAGCTTTTCCGGGGGATTTTTGCGTTGTTGATGGCGCACTTGCGAGAGACACCCGATCTTTTTGGGTTTTCACAGGCTTCTCAGAGGCCAACGATAATTCGTCGTCACTTATATTTAAATCGTCCTCAGAATCCTCTGCTTTTGCTTTTACTCTTGAAGCCCCATTGCTTGACTTCTCTCCCAATTCTTTGACGATCATATTGAGCAGAGTTATACAACGACGTTGCAACTCTATACTGGTACGTGACTTGATGAACCAATCGAAGCGGAACAGAGGACTCTCACGAATCTCAGCTCGGAGTATATCGTATATATCTTCTCGATGCATGCCGTGTTCGTTCAATTTCACCATTAAAAAACGGTCTTCGTCCTCTGTGTAAACCTTACCCTTGTTCTGAGAGTAATTGATTTTCAGTTGCATCATAGGATTCTTATAGCATTCAATCTTTTGCTTCAAGAGTTTTGCTTGTGTAGCAGACCTCCTGATGCGCTCCTCACCTGCCTCAATTGTAGCCAGGTATCGTTCGTGTCCTTCCACTTCTACTATTCTTTTGGAGAAAAAGACTTTCATATAGTCCTTGACATCCTTTTCACTTTTATCAAGTTCCGAGGCAATACTTGACACATCTTCACGCCCATAGCGCTCTGCAAGCTTGACAAATAGAAAAAAGTCTTTTCGCGACCAATTGCTGAAGCCTTGGGTGGCGAGCTTCTCTTTCTCCTTGACCTCGGCATCTGTCAATGGTATAGCACCGTCTATCAGTGCTTGTTCCTCCTCGACCTCCTGTGCGTCCATGCCTTCTTCCATGGTGATTTTGTACCCCTGGTCTTTCTGATACATGGCAGTCTCTTTATCCTGCAAGTCAGCCAATCGTGCTGGATAAAATTGATGATCTTGGATATGAATCTGTTTGGGCGGACGAGGTGCTTTCTGCTTCGCTTCTGCCTTTTTGGTTGTTTTAAGTGCATTGCTGTAATAAGCATCAATATTGTATCCTTCCGCTGCACCGATTCCTTTTCTCTCTCGTTTGGTAGGCTCGATCCAGATCTGTCCCTGTAATGGCTTTTTCTTTGTGTAGTCGTTGCCATTCCACTCGTAGGAGTTGTCCGAAGTGAACTTTTGGAGATCCTCGACTCCAATGCCCTCGAATTTCTTATTGAGCTCAGCAGTACGAGCTGCGCCTTTGGCCAAGAACTCGTCAAAATCGTCTCCTATGGCTATGGTATCACCTTCCTTCTTTTGGAATAGCTCCGTGGCGCCGTGTTGCACCATATTGAGAAGATCGTCTTTGGTCTCCTTTTTATCAATTTTTTGTCTTCCTTGTTGGATGACAAGCTGATCTAACCTCAGCTTTTGTGCTGCTCTCTCCAGAATCTTCTCTTCTACAGCGCCATCAGTGACGAATCTATATACGTATACTTGCTTGGTCTGTCCGATGCGGTGTGCTCTGTCCATGGCCTGCAGATCAGCTTGCGGATTCCAATCAGAGTCGAACAGTACAACGATATCAGCGGTCGTGAGGTTTATACCAAGACCACCAGCTCTTGTAGTCAATAAGAACAGAAACTTGCTCGAATTGGGCTTATTATACTCATCGATAGCAGAGATTCGATCTTCATGAGTCGTCTGGCCATCTATTCGGCAGTACTCGTACTGGCGCAGATAGCAATAGTCTTCTAATATATCCAAGACTCGTGACATTTGACTAAAGATAAGCACTCTAGAACCTTGAGCTTGGCTCTTCTTTATTAATTTGTCGAGAAGCACCATCTTGCCCGAATCCTGAACTAGTTTTTCGTCTGTGACATATGGCGGACCAGGCTCTGCACCGTCAAACAAGTAAGGATGATTGCAGCATTTCCGGAGCTGCATGCAAATGTTCAGCAATCGAGTTTTGCCTTCCTTCTTGCCACCAGCTCCATTGACTGCATCGATATCTTTCTCCAAGAGACGTTTATACCATAAGATCTGCATCTCACTCATGCCTACATACAGATTCGTCTCTATCTTGGGAAGCAAAGATTTTTCGACATCGGCTTTGACCCTTCGTAGGAGGAAAGGTCGAAGTATCCTGTGCAATTGTTTTATCACGGTGTCTTCCCCGCCAGCTGCGTCAGACTGTTGGGAGAACCAGTTGTCAAAAGCATCGGACGAGGCAAAAACATCCGGGAGCAAAAAGTTCAACAGAGCCCAGAGCTCGTGCATGTTATTTTGTAGCGGGGTGCCCGTGATCAGCAGTCGATTGCGAGAGTTAAATTCTCTGATGACTTGCGACAGTAGCGACTCCTCGTTCTTGATCCTGTGTGCTTCATCGATGACGATGTATTCCCATGCAAACTTCTTTAGCTGAGATTTCTCTCGAATTACCATCTCATACGAAGTCACAGTCACGTCCCACGAGCCCTCTAGCAACTCTGTCTTTATCAACTCCTGCCGCTCCTGTTTCTCGCCTTGCAGGACTAAAACATTGATGTCGGGTATCCAGCGTTTGAATTCTTGTGCCCAATTGTGTATCGTTGACTTTGGAACAATGACTAAATGCGGGCCGGCTTTTTTCGCGAAAAAACGTAAGTAGCCAAGAAAAGAGATCGTCTGTAGTGTCTTGCCAAGACCCATTTCATCCGCCAGAATACCATTGATGCCATTTTCGTAAAGTGACACAAGCCAGTTGAGCCCCTGCACTTGATAGTCGCGCATCTTTCCTTGGATATACGACGGTGATTCAGTGAATATAGTTTTTTCGGAATCATCATCATCGAGGAGTTCTGCATCTTCCTCCTTCTCAGACTTTCGATGACGACCAGCGCCCGCTGATTTTGATGACTTCTTGCTCTTGTTCTTCACCGCTTCACTTTCGTGAAGCTGTCGCGCAAATTCTGGATCGTCACCAGCTGTGGATCCGTTAACAAACAAGCAATCACTAACACACAACGAGACCTACCTTTTAGATCGATGAAATGCCGGAACAAATCGGATTGACCAAGCAGAAACGCGAACCGCTTCGCGGTGTCTACACCCTTGGCTCGATCCAATTTCGAGTGGTTGTCCGTGATCGCGTCTTTCCTCTTCTGCCCAACTGTGCGAGCATCTACAGAGGACGTATCAGATAGGGAACCCATCGAATGACAAGACTAGCCTGGTCGCAGATATTCTGAAAGCTGACCTTGAGGGGCCAAGCTGAATCAAGACACAAAGAGATTGCCCGTAGAGATTCTGCAATTGGAGTGCTTGTATGACAGCAGGCAGACCGCGTTTTTACATTTTGGTGTTCTAGATTATGAATACGACATATAAGACCAATTCATACTCGAGTATGTGTAATGCTTCTCGTGTCAGCAGCTCTCTTGCCGGCATGCAAACGAACGTATACCAGGCTTCTCTCGCACGAGGAATCACTGATCTGGTGTGACCCATGGTATCTGTGCTTCGATTTTGCATTGTGCTTGGCTGTAATTCGAAGTGACATCAACTTTGCTGCTCAGCAAGTGCTTGTGATAACGTCATTGCAGCATTGGATAACCAGACAAGCAAGTAGAGCGGTACTGATACGTCCCGCGCTAAGGCAATGACACAGTATCTTACGCCGTCAAAAACCAATGGTCTTTTGCTCACGCTACGTCCCAAGGCTTCCTCCTCGTTACTTGTTATCGGGTCCAATCGACTTGCATCGTCCAGAGCTTTTGCTGGAATCGAGGCTGGATTTCTTGTGTACATTACTTATCCAAAAGGGGAAGACAGTATCGATCCCGAAATCACGTATCGAATAGATGCGGGAGAAATTCACTATATCGAACTCGATGAAGCACGCTTAGTCGATATGATCTCCGAATTACCAGCTCTTGACGTGGTTTGCGTTACTGATTCATTACTATCTTCGAGCGAGACTTCAAGACGCCGTGGCGCTGATTCCTGCGCGACTATTGCCAAGTTTTGTACCTCACGTAGGATTCATGTCAATGTTGTGGATATGACTTCACTCAACGACATTAGCTTTCCTGCCACACATCGATGGAGAAGCGAAAACGGTCGCGTCGCTCATTCGTTACAAATCGCTGTCAATACCTTTGGCAAAGGATGTCGTCTTGCAACCAGGATCAAACGAGAAATTGTCTCAAGTTTGCCAGCAGAGGTCGGTAGGGCAGTGGACAATGTGGCCCTGATAAGATCCAAAATTATCGCTCTTCCATCATCAGAATTCTTGGCTAGTACGACCTCAGGGCACACCGAGATACCTCCCAACAAACACGATTCAGATGATGAGGATGAACAACTCAATTCTGAACCTATAAATACACCCGTGCCCCAGCATCAAGCAGTCTCATCAGAAATAGGCTACTTTGCTAGCATGACGACTCGAAAAGTAGAAAACGCGCACGAAACCCGAGCTCGCCGAATGAAGTGGGTTGCACAGGTTTCGGAGTATTGGCCTATTCGTACCATTGGCCGTCTTCACGATAGCGATATCGATCGGATCCTGAAAGACTTCGACGGAGACAAGACGCCGCGTACGCCAACTGCGAACTCGACACCCTTATCTTCTAGAAATGTGTCAACGTCTAATTTAACAAGTTTGAACACAATGGCACTAACTACCGATCGCAAAAGTACACAGCCTATACAAATTGCCATGTCGCCGAGATTGCCGTCCTTGCCAGACAGGGAAAGATTATCTAAAACTCCGAATACTCTGCATAGTTTGGACATTTCTCGATCTGGTGTAAAGCAATCTGCTGAACCACGAGTCCTACTCCTAGGAAGTGGTCCAGGTCACCCAGCTTTGCTTACAATGGCTGCGTATAATGCCTTGAAGAGTGCCGATCTGGTACTTGCTGATAAGCTCGTGCCAGCTGCAGTCCTGGAGCTAATACCTTCATCTGTTGAAACTATCATAGCTAAAAAGTTTCCTGGTAACGCAGAAAACGCTCAGGTCGAGCTGCAACAATTAGCACTGAATTTTGTGATGGATCGTCGAGCCGAAAGTCGGGGAGGTACGGTCGTAAGATTGAAACAGGGGGACCCTTTCATTTATGGTCGGGGTGGGGAAGAAGTCCTATTCTTCCGTGCTCATGGCACTGAAGCGATTGTTGTGCCGGGTATCAGTTCGGCCATCGCGGCTCCCCTGCTATGTAACATTCCTGTCACTCAGAGAGGTGTCTCAGACTCACTCATACTCTGTACTGGCGTGGGTCGAGCAGGTAAGACAAGCGTTATGCCAGGATTCATCAGATCGAGAACACTTATTGTTCTCATGGGCGTAGCTCGGATCGCAGAGCTTATCGCTGCGCTCACTTCGGATGGGAAAGTGGTCGGTACTCGAAGAGAAGCTGAACGGTATCCTGGTTACCTTCCAATAGCACTGATTGAGCGTGGATCAAGTAAAGATCAGAGAATGCTCTTGAGCACCCTAGACCGTATCGAGGCTGCTATAGAGAGAGTTGGAGATGAACGCCCACCTGGTATGCTTGTCATTGGCTGGTGCTGTTTAGCACTTGAAGGCGCAGGCAATGTAGACATCACTGAACCGGCAGGAATACTCGCTGGCGTCGAGGGCGACAAATCGCGAATTGATCTGTTGCTTGGCGATCGTGGATATATCGTGCGCGAAGGAATCAGGAGCGATTGGATGGAGTTCCTAGATGAGATGTCCATGGTATCGTAGCAAGGTAAATATTCAGGTCAATACGTAATAATATGGGGTCAAACTCAGCACGACGCTTCCACCAATTGGAAGCTGTTCTCGCAGCCATTATGTATCACGCTAGACCTATCGGCACTATTGCAGAAGTTATATAAAACAGAGAACGAGGCAGCTTGAGTTAATTGCAATGATTTTTGTGAAAGTGCGAAATTCCGACGACATTTGGCGGCGCTCAAATTTTTGAGGGCTGAAGCGATCCGAGTCACTCATCCAGTTCTCATTCATAAGATCACTGCGTTACTTGTAGGTACCTATCTCGACCTCAATAATGTCGGATCCTGTGCCAGCCGCTATACAGTCCCACTCCTTATGGGATCGCATCTCGACGTGGTCTTCCAACAACAAAGCCGTAGTATACTCAATAGCTGGAGTCCTGGTTGTTACTGTAGCTGGTGGCTCGATATATTACTACCAGAAAGACGCAACAGTGTCACAAAAGCCACTTGAAGATATCGAGAAAGATGTTCCTGCAACCGATTCGACGACCAACGACGCCAAGGATAAGAAAAGAAAAAAGAAAGCGAAGAAGTCCTCAACGACCACAACTCCAAAACCAGTCGTGGTCGAAGATGTGGAATCAACGAACTCTGTACCCACCATTGATCTAAACACCGCTTCTGAGGCAGAAAAGCAAGCCCACGCTGATGCTTTAAAAAAGCTTGGTAACACTGCTTATGCGAAGAAGGATTTTGAGAAGGCAATCGAAATGTACACGAAAGCCATCGAAACCGTTCCAAACCACGTCTATTACTCCAATCGAGCAGCCTGCTATGCATCATTGCAAGACCAGCAGAAGGTGATTGATGATACCACGGAGTCTCTCCGTCTCGACCCAAATTACGTCAAGGCTCTCAATCGTCGTGCATTGGCTTATGAGGCTGTTGGACGCAATCAAGAATCTCTCATTGACTATACCGCTTCCAGCATAATGAACAACTTCCAAAATGAAAATGCGGCTGGCGCCATAGAGAGATTACTCAAGAAGGTTGCAGAAACGAAAGCTCAGGAGATGTTAGCTAATCGCTCTGAAAGGATGCCATCGTACAATTTCATCTCGGCTTATTTAGAAGCATTTCGTCCGAAAGCTTTGCCTCGAATAGATTCCGAAGACGAAAGTCTAGCGGATATTCATTTAAAGCGAGCATTAGAAGCCACCAATGCTAAACAATACAAGGAATCTATGGCTCATCTCGAGGCAGCTTTCAGCAGAACTTTTTCGGATCTGGAGCTACAGGCTATAGCACTCAACTTGTCAGCAACCTACAAATTTGTTCGAGCTGATGTGGCTAACGCTCTGATTGATATAAATAAGTCTATCGATCTACATGATTCAGCTACTAATTCATATGTCAAACGAGCTTCAATGCATATGGAGTCTGGCGACAAGGAGTCAACACTTGCAGACTTTGAGAAAGCGATTCAGATCAATCCACAAGATCCTGACATTTATTACCACCGAGGACAATGTCACTTCATTCTTCAGGACTTTTCTGCTGCAGCTCGTGATTATCAAAAGTCCATCGATCTCGATCCAGACTTCGTCTTCAGTCATATACAACTAGGAGTTGCGCAATACAAGTTGGGATCCACCAGTGCGTCGATGTCGACTTTCCGAAGATGCCAATCAAAATTCCCCAACAATGCCGAGGTGTTTAACTATTATGGAGAATTGCTCTTGGACCAAAGTAAATTCGAAGAAGCGATCGAAAAGTTTGACAATGCCATCTCCTTGGAACGGGCGTCAACTGAAAGCAGTAGTTCGACTACGAATGTCATGCCACTCATCAATAAAGCACTGGCTGTTTTCCAATGGAAGAAAGACATGACACAGGCAGAGGATCTCTGCAGAAAAGCTCTTATGCTAGACTCGGAGAGTGATGTTGCTTTAGCTACGTTGTCACAATTCCTGCTTACCCAGGGAAAGGCGAAAGACGCGCTACAGTATTTCGAGAAATCTGCAGAAGTTGCTAGAACTGAGGGAGAAATCGTCAATGCACTTTCCTATGCGGAAGCCACCAGATGTCAGCTCGAAGTTGAGAAGAAGTATCCCGACTTGGCACAGAAAATGGCAAGTATGGCGCAAGCAGCTGCACAGCAAGCTCGTTGAAGCTGTATGCCATAGGCAAAAAAAAATTGGAAAGATACACATCTATGTTGAGCCTTACCCTGTCTGCTGTCCATATATGTCAGAGCGATGGAATAACAAAATTAACCAAAAGTAGATGTCGGAGTAACCTTTTAATCTGCAGCTGAAGCGAATCGCAATCTCTCCCCTTTATGTGATGCAGCCGTTCATGCTTGGAATACGACTTTCCCAGTAATCCCATATGCAAGTATTTATGTAGTACATTATGTTTTCATGCCTACCATAACACTTTGGTCTACCGCATAGACCTCTCCTTGACTTCTACCAGCAGGGAAGGAGCTCAGCAGCTCAGCCTGAATTTTAGATACTTTGCGCCACAGATCCATAGCAGACTTCGAAATCAACTTTAGCCTAACCACAAATATCTTCACGAATCCGCAATCGGTTTAAAGGATCAGGCAGTATGTCGATAACAATATTACCGCCTCATCGATATGTCGCACCAGCGGTGCATAATGAGTCGCAGGATATTGACATAGACATGACTGACATTCTTCCATCATCAGAACCGTCCTTGCTGAAGATCACCGTTCCCGGCGAATCAGTCACGACAGATTCACAGTTCATGCGTGGTCATGGGACATATTCTGTAGATGGAGAGGTCGGAATCCAGGCTAGTCTCATGGGATCCATCTCGAGAGTTAACAAGTTGCTCAGTGTCACACCTTTAAAATCTCGATTTGTGCCGGAAATTGGCGATCTCGTCATTGGCATCGTCAAAGAGGTTGCCTTGAAGAAGTGGAAGGTTGACATCAATGCGAAGACAGACGCCACACTGCAACTTGCTAGCATAAATTTGCCTGGAGGCATACAACGTCGAAAAACAGGAACGGATGAATTACAAATGAGGACATTTTTTCAAGAAGGTGACTTGTTGTTGGCTGAAGTACAGTCTTACTTCCAAGACGGTTCTGTCTCACTACACACGCGGTCACTCAAGTACGGTAAATTAAGAAATGGCCAGTTTCTAAAAGTTGCGAACGGTATAGTGGCAAGAGCAAAACAGAGCACGATCCAGCTGGGTCCAGTCGATCTAGTTTTAGGTGTCAACGGATATTGTTTCATCTCGAAACATTCAGAGTCACTCATTTCCGCCAGCGATGGTGGCAATGTACACAACAACACGTCAGAGGCTGCGAGTGAAGCTATTTATTCTAATGTCAATACCGATATTGCGCATAGTGTCAGAGAGGAAATCAGTCGCGTGCGCAACGTTCTCGACGTCCTGTCTCGTGAGAATATCAAGTTGGACATTGATATAGTACGAAAAGGTGTTGAAGCCAGTCATGTAGTAGGAGACGTAGGTGAAATCCTGAATCACGAGATCGGAAAGAGAATCGCTGCCGAAGCAATTTACAGTTGATGTATCAATCTGCTATCAAACGATAAATTCTCCAGGCTGTAAATATACAAACACAACAAGTCATAACGTCCTGCGCTCAGGGTCTATGAGATCGGAGCTGGAGAATCTACTTCACCAGGAGTAGTGCAACCAAAACATACACTGATCTCGGTATCCTCAGTCACATCCGGCAGATGATATTCGAGTACGAGTTCATTGAAGCTCTGCTTAGGCCGACCTCCGTAATGAATCAGCCCCGTGGCGCTAGCGTTCGGTTTGAAGCACAAAATTGGGCAAGTAATGCGACGTGGTTTGGACACGTCGTCATACCCTTTATGCTCTTTTATCGTTGTCCTCGTAGATTCATCGAGATCATGCCAGATTGTGCTCCAAGGTCTCGCGTTAAATGTGGAACTTTTGGGTCAGTTCGGATCGCCAGACAGAATACCAGGTTATCATGAGACATTCGTGCAGTGCTCTGAATGCGTGCCAATACACAGTCAAACCTATATACGGACAAAACCTCTGCTTTAGGACATGAGCAAGACAGACGAAAAGGTTGGCTCGTTGACTATGAGCGATACTCAAAGAAGTGATGCTTGAACGTAGCATTCCACCTCATTTGTGGTGATATACTTATAACACAAATGTTTTTGCATTGACATGACTCTTACCACGGTAATGATATGCACACCACAAGAGATCCTTGTCGTTCTTGTCGCGGCTCATGCTCCATTGACCCCTGACTTGCGTTTGTTGCTTTCTTTGCATTTGGAGGGACAAGCATGGCAATCCAGCCAAGTCATGCGTTCCACGGTCAATCTTACAATCTCATTGGCTGTCACATGCATTTGATACCCGCTCGTGGCGTCAAGGTAATCCGTACAAAATTGGTTCAAGTCAAGTTGTGCTAGTGACAGGCCCGTCTCTGCAACCAGGACGTGAACAAATCTTCGTGCCTGCTCCTGAGACAACGACCAAGGATATCTCGTCCCGTTGCAAAAATAAATATCGTCCCTGTCTGACTTGCACGCATCAGTCTTCAAATATACGCTCTTTGCACGTAGACATTCTCAGTGGGAGTGACTGAGGATGGAGGAACTACTGAGGCAAGGTCGCAAAAGCTTCCGTATCCAATCCCAGGATTTTGCAGTGCAAGATAATTTCGAGATTATCAAAGAATTAGGTCAGGGTGCCTATGGCATTGTGGTGTAAGTATCACTCGAACCACAGATTGACTGACTCTTCGCTGACATTAGCAGTGCTGCGCGGAATACGCAGGGAAGTAATGCGGAATCTGTCGCAATAAAAAAAGTCACCAATGTCTTTTCGAAGAAAATTCTGGCGAAGCGTTGTTTGAGAGAAGTGAAGCTGTTGCAGCATTTCCGAGGGCACAAAAACATTACCTGTCTGTACGACATGGATATAGCGGATCCATATCACTACAATGAACTGTACCTATACGAAGAATTAATGGAGGCCGACTTGCATGCTATAATCAGATCTGGACAACCGCTCACAGACGCACATTATCAGTCTTTTATATATCAGATTCTGTGTGGCCTTAAATATATACATTCTGCAGACGTTCTGCATCGAGATCTGAAGCCTGGAAATCTACTGGTTAATGCCGATTGCGAGCTGAAAATATGCGATTTCGGTCTTGCTCGGGGTTACAGCAACGACCCAACCTTGAATGCAGGGTTTCTCACAGAGTACGTGGCAACAAGATGGTATCGAGCACCTGAGATCATGTTGTCCTTTCGAACATACTCAAAAGCCATCGATATGTGGTCAGTAGGTTGTGTGCTGGCTGAATTACTGGGAGGACGCCCCTTCTTCAAGGGTCGCGACTACGTGGATCAACTCAATCAAATTTTACGTGTCCTGGGCACCCCTAACGAACAGACAATGAACAGAATCGGGTCTTTGAAGGCTCAGGATTATGTCAGATCGCTGCCATATCAGCCTGCCATTCCGTTCAGCTCCATCTTCCCGAGAGCCAACCCACTAGCACTTGATTTGCTTCAAAAGTTGCTCGCTTTCGATCCAGTCAACAGAATAGACGTCAATAGTGCACTTGCTCATCCTTATCTACAAGTATGGCATGACCCTGAGCATGAACCAGACTGTCCAACGACGTTTGATTTCGCGTTTGAGGAAGTAGACACCATGGAAGGGATCCGAGATGAAATTTGTGAAGAGGTTGTCAATTTCCGACATTTGGTCCGGAATGCTGTGGCCACGGTAGGTGAGGTCACGGATGGCGGACAAGCTGTACCGGGCAATTCAACAAGTATGAACATTAGCCAAGCTCAGATCGAGCGGGAGCTCAAGAAAGAAGAGCCTAGACCAAGAAGTGCCGAAGATGAAATAAGTATCACAGAGGGGCTTGAACAGGACTTGGCGGGTGGTATGGACATCAATAGAGGAAGTTGGTAGATTAGCTGCCCGTTTGACGACATCATAATGAACACGCATAAGTAATACAGTATTCAGTCAAGATGAACTCGCATTCGTGGCGCTTTTTTTGTGCTTCTTGACCTTCGTTTCACAACAAATGTCTAGAGTCTAATGGTGCTGCAGCTGATGTTTGCGGCATACATTGCTTTTACAATACCATGCAGCGCCGCCTTGATATAACCTTCCATGACGAATCGGACAATCAATGAGAGCATTCTTTGTGTGCTTATATCTGACACTATTGCATGTGATTGCACTGCTACTCTTCTGCAATGGATTTCTACTTACTAGAATTTCGTTGGATGACATATCTGAGCAGACGAAATCTACCGTCTGTAAACCCACTTTCGAGAGAGCCGTGGTCTTCGTTATCGATGCACTGCGGTATGATTTCACAACATCCCAGAATGGCAGTTCACCGTACTGGAACCACTTCACCATTCTCTCAGAGTATGCTTCAAGGTACCCGAACAATGCAGTCTTGACAAAGTTCATTGCCGATCCGCCCACTACGACGTTGCAACGTCTGAAAGGGCTCACGACCGGTTCATTGCCTACTTTCGTGGATGCCGGCTCAAATTTCGCCGGCGATGCCATCACGGAAGATAATCTTCTTTCACAACTACGACATGCGGGAAAACGAATAGCGTTCGTTGGAGACGACACTTGGCAGGCCTTGTTTCCTGATACATTCGAACCTCACTTGAATTTCCCTTTTGAGAGTCTGAATGTCTGGGACCTCGACACGGTGGACAACGGCGTTTACCACCATCTTTTTGAGTCGGCCGAAGCCTTCTTCAAACCAGCGGTGCGAGGGTCTTGGGACTTGGTCGTTGCACATGCTCTAGGCTTGGATCATGCTGGCCACAGATATGGACCATCCCATCAAGAGACCACGCGAAAGCTACTGCAAATGAATGAGTGGGTGGCCGATTTAATTACAGCGATTGACGACGATACTCTGCTCGTCATCATGGGTGACCATGGCATGAATCCTCAGGGTGATCACGGAGGAGATTCCATGTTGGAACTTGAAGCCGCTCTATTCATGTACTCCAAAAAAGAAATGTTTAGGTCGACCAAAGATATATTCAAACACTCCCAAGGTGTTCCACAAATCGATTTCGTGTCTACTTTCGCTCTTCTTATGGGCATTCCCGTACCATTCAACAATCTTGGCTTCCCGATCGCTGCTGCGTTCTCCTCTGCAACAAGCATTTCCTACACCTCTGCGATCGAATTCACTGCTCGACAGATCCAGAGGTATATCGATACATACCAACATAGTTCGTCTACCATCAAGCAACTTTTATCGACAATCAATCAGGCGCTCCAAGAACAAGTCATATCGCCAATTCATTGGCAGCACGAGGTAGTTGAGGTTTTTCGCCAACAATGGGCGCAATACCATTTGCCTTCCATAGTATATGGGCTGGGTTACTTCAGTATGGTAATCGTTCTCGAATTGCTCGTGTACAACAATAACCGCTCGTCACATCTATTGTCCTTTACCGCCATACTCGTCAACCTTGGACCACTATGTATCGTTATAGCACTGAAGGAGGCTCTTCCGTATCAAATGTTACGTTTAGGCCTGGTCAGTCCTATTATCTTACAGTCTGTGTTTATATACGCTACTCGAGATGGCTCAGCGCAACTCTCCAAAGTTCGATCCGCGATCACTTTCCGCAATTGTATCAGTGGTCTGATACTTTTCCTACACGCTGCAATCTTTGCATCGAATTCTTTTACCATACATGAAGACAGAATTGTCTTGTTCCTTTTATCTACCCTGTTAATATGTCACTTTCTACTCGGTGTTGCAAATGCCGGAAAAGATCACCTTCCGAAGCAGCAGATTCTTCCGTACGTGGCAGTCCTTTTCCTTGCGCGAGTTTCTGCGTCGATCAGGCTGTGTCGAGAAGAGCAAGGCAGCGCATGCACGTCTAACTTTCACGCTTATTCGCCTTGGATCACCGTTCCGTCAGCGTGCATCTTTGCTCTTATATCATCCAATCTGCTGCGGTATAGCTTCGTGTCCACAGACAATGCAACACCTTCTTCTCAGAAATGGATCAAGTACACTTTAGGGTGTCTATTGCAAGTATCTTGGATATACTGGTTGATTGACTACCTTGATCTCGGAGGACTCAAACTGATTGTGGCAAGGGTACTGATGATTGGCGTTTGTGGCCTCACCATGATTTGGACAAAATTGCCTCTGCCCTTGTCCTTCGAGCTCAAGGATCAAATCGTTGTTGCTCGGGGTGCAGAAAATAAAAGTGCAGCTGCTTATATACAACTTCTACTGCCTACAATTTCTTTATTGGTGGTGCTCTCACGCTCCACTGGCTCGATTGCTTTGATGGCTCTGCTACTTCAATTGATTCTAGTCACATGTTGGAACGCGTCTCGTCCTACGAGGACAACGGACTGGTTTGACATTGTAGTAATGATGGAACTCGCGTTCTTGCACTTCTTTTCGACGGGACATCAAATGGCACTGCCGTTTATCCAATGGGACATGGCATTTTTCATCTCTCAAAAAATCACTTATCCTATAGCACCAATGCTCGTCGCGGCAAACGCATTTGCTGCATTTGTTCTACTTGCATTGTGGATACCAGCATACGCTTTGTGGCGTGCTAAACGGATCATTGCTCGACCAAAGACACATCACAAGGAACATCATATGACAGCCATGGTGGATTTGGAGCAGACTCAGAACACAGCCGTGGTCAAATTCATGCTGGGCATCATATCGGCAGTCAGTATCGTAACCCTCTCGACAATGGTGTTTGCCACACATTTCAGGCGGCATCTCATGGTATGGAAGATCTTCGCTCCTAGGTTCATGTGTGCTGCAGTCATCCTTTTGTTGATTGATGTCTCGTGTATGGTAGCTACTTTGGGCATCTCTCTGGTCAATCATAAATCCTCTCGTCTTGCCAAGACGCTGGCCATAAGCGTTCCACCACAGAAGCTTATTTAGAGAGTAGTGGTTGAGGTAGATGAATACACATGCGGATACAAATCTACTCAGCAGCTCGAGATTCTCCTTCTCTTCCGTGAGTGACTTTGACATGATATTTCATGACCGTCCAGCAATCATCCTATTCACTACGACAAATGCAAAGCAAACTCAAAGAGGCAGCGGCAAATGAGATTCCCGGACTGCGAAAACGCACGCAAATCGGACAATGTTTCACGCATTTCAGTTATTGTCTCATTTGGGAGCTTGCTGCCATAATACGCAATAAACGAGTCTTACTCAAATGTAGATCGAGTATTGCTTTTTTCATAAAGTTGATAAAGTCTCCAGCTGTTATTAGTGCGTGAACAGCTAACACACCGGAATCTGACGATACAGAATAATCACTTACTGGATTGCAGCACGGATGCTGCAGATTGGCGTACGTATTTGCGGGACTCTGTTGTTTGCGAGGAAGTATTCTTGCTCTAGCGTACATTCTATGTTGAACACTTGAAAAAACGGCCTCCATACTCTGCACAATGTGCCAGAGGATGTTTTAATGAATAACGTGCTGTGTGCCTATGCTCGAAACCTCCAAGCAATCAAGCTTGGCAAAGATCAAGTGTGCGCCACCGATACGCCACAACGGCTCCACGTTTGCTGTTATCTCCTTCATCACAAAAGGCGAGAGAGAGAGAGAGAGTGGAGAGCATATCGACAAGTCTGCCATACAATGTCACTCTCAGAGGAGCAATTGGCGCAGTTTCATCGCGATGGCTACTTGATTGTGCCTGACTTTCTCGATGCCTCTGTCGTCACGACACTGCGCGATAAAGTGGTCACCATGTTGAATGAATTCGATCTTGCCACGCACCCAATGACACGATTCAGTACGGGAGAAAAGTCAGCGCATGTAGGGGACGCCTACTTTCTCGAATCCAACGACAAGGTGCGTTTCTTCTTTGAGGAAGGCGCATTCGATGCAGCTGGCGCATTGACTAAACCAAAAGAAAAGGCAATCAATAAAATTGGCCATGCATTGCATGATGTGGATCCTGATTTCCGTGCCATATCAATCAATGATCGCGTCGCTTCCATCGCGCGTCGTCTCGAGTATCGCGATCCTCGCGTGCTGCAGAGCATGATTATCTGTAAACAACCGGAAATTGGTGGTGCCGTGCCGAGTCATCAGGATTCAGTGTTTTTATACACCGATAAACCGTCCGCCACAGGGTTCTGGATCGCTCTCGAGGATTGTACCCTCTCAAATGGGTGTCTCAGTTTCGCACCAGGCACACATAAAACCGCCAATATCGCTAAACGGTTCGTCAGGGATAAAGTGAATGGAGGCACAACTTTTATCGATATCGAGGGTGTGGAACCTTATGTGGAACCAAGGGAGGAAGAGTTTATCCCAGGCGAGTGTCGTGCAGGGTCGCTCGTGCTCATTCATGGCAATTTGTTGCACAAGTCAGAGGCCAACAAAAGTTTGAAGTCGCGGTACATTTACACTTTCCACGTCATTGATGTCGATGCCGCGTCCGGTCAAGTGTACGATGAGCAGAACTGGTTACAACCACCGAAACAAGGATTCACAAAGTTGTATGCGTAGAAGATCGTGTATAATATCTGCTTATAAAAGCGCCACCGCTTGCAGAATTGATAAGTCTAGTCATTAAAAAGTTGTTTTTGACAATTATTATTGAATGGCCGATTGGCCCGCGAAAATGTGTCGTTGGCAGATTTCATAACTGCTAATCATGATGGCACAAGCTGGACTGACTCGGAGACAGCGAGGGGCGGCGCCTCGCCAAAGCCCACGAACACCTTCCTCAGCTCGAATCGTTCTCATCATGTGCCACATACTCTGTGAGCCCTCCGTCGAACGCTCAATGATTTGGCGTTTCGTCTTGGCCACGTCGAAAGGTGTCGTGATGAGGGCGGCAAACGTGCCTGAGATGCCTCCACTGAAGAAACTCTGTAGAAATGGTGAAGTCACCCCGGCATCTACCATGCGAATTTTCGTTCTCTCATAGCCCAGCCAGTAAACAGCACTAAAAGGGACGTCTCTCCATAATGTCAGGCTCAGACCACGCCACAGAGTTTTGATCCCTTCTTTTTGCACCATGGTGCGAATGCCGCGCGTAGTGTCCTGAAAGGATTCGGAAGCTGAGCGACCTTGATGCGTCGCACTCTGTAGCCGCGTCCGAAGCAGTTCGAGAGGACTTATCACTGTCGCAGACGCTGTCCTGGCCAGGCCGCCGCACAACAAGGGAGCCCATGCACCATCGTTGTTGATTGATGTTCTGAGTTGTTCATACCCAACAAAGTAGATGACAGTAGACGGCACAGCCATAAAGAGTGTCGGGCTGAGACCTCTCCATAATGATGAAAGGCCCTCATTCCGAGCAATCTTGACAAGGCCTTCCCACGTACCGCTGAATCGTTTGAGTGCCGTTTCCTCCGCCAGACAGACATCTGGACTTGGGGAACACGCTCCAGCCCCGGCAAAATTGCCAAGTGTTTGTAGTCTTGCACGAGCAGGGTTGTGTTGAAGCAAGGGACTTTCAAAGTAGCCTTCCCTGCAACATATCGGCTCAGCCTGCTGCAGGGATTGTGATTGTAATCGTGTCTTGACCACATCAAGAGGTGTGACAATCAATGAGGTCATCACTGCCCCAGAAATGGCCGAGATAGCTTTCTGTACCGGTGAAATCTGAACAAATGCATCTTCCGCAGACCGCTTGCCCATGCGACGCGACAACAAAGGGGATGGATAAAGCTACAGGATCAAAAAAAGTCTCAACAAAAGTGGCAAACAGAGTGGTTTGATGCTAATATGCACAATCAGATTACTCGTACTTGTCGGATAAATTATCGTCAGTCTAGATTTGCATTTCCGTTATACTGAGAGATCTTCAGCTGGCATTTATCGCACGACATCTCCACGGCCGTGCTTCACGTCATGGCGACCCAGTTTGCGTATAGGACAGGTAAAACCATAGGATTGACTGATGCATACCCTAAATATCAGCCTGTACCCAATTTCGCCCAGCCGACAGGGAATTTGCGAACTTGTGCGTATGATCCTACTGGAGTTTTATTCGCATGGTCTACGCCTACCTCTGTTGAAGTGGTAGAGACCAAGACTGGGAAATTGTTACAGTCGTTGTCAGTCACAAATTGTCAAGAGATTGGATTCTCCCCAAATGGAACATATATTGTTACGTGGGAACGTTTCGTCAAGCTAGAGAGTGGTGAAGGGTCAAAAAATCTCAGAGTATGGTCTGTGGCGGACGGATTGGAAACGTGTGCTTTCACACAAAAGTCACAGACTGGTTGGAATCTGCAATACACATCTGATGAGGCACTTTGTGCTCGCGTCACGACAAACGAGGTTCACTTCTTCGATCCGTCCAACATGTCGGCAGGCACAGTGCACAAGCTTCGCGTAGAGGGCGTGGTAGATTTCGCCCTGTCTCCTGGGAAGAACAGGGCGGTCGCTGTATTCGTCCCAGAACGAAAAGGTGCTCCTGCCGCGGTACGCGTCTTCAATATTCCTTCATTTCAGTCTCCCGTATCGCAAAAGACTTTCTACAAGGCTGAAAAAGTCCAGTTGAAATGGAATGAGCTTGGTACTTCCCTGCTCTGCATGACCTCTACAGATGTAGACAAGTCCAACAAGTCTTACTATGGGGAAAACAACTTGTACCTACTAGGCGTTGCAGGTAATTACGATTGTCGAGTAGCTCTGGACAAGGAAGGACCTGTGCATGATATTTGTTGGTCGCCGGACTCGAAGGAGTTTGGCGCTATATATGGTTTCATGCCTGCCAAGATAACTATGTTTGACTCCAGAGCCAATATCACGCACTCACTTGCCTCTGCGCCGAGGAATACTATCCTCTTTTCTCCTGACTCCAAATATGTCATCATAGCAGGATTTGGAAATTTGCAAGGCACGATGGATATTTATGAGAGACAAGGCATGAAGAAAATTAGCACGATTGACGCTACAAATACATCACACTGTGAGTGGAGTTCAGACTCGAGGCATATTTTGACCGCCACTACGTCACCGAGACTGCGTGTCGATAATGGTATCAAAATGTGGCACTACAAAGGGCAGCTCGTGTATAGTGAGGATCACCAGGAATTGTTTTACGCCAGAATGAGACCACAGAAACCGGAGGACTTTCCCCAGCGTGCTCAGAGTCCCGGCCCTGAACCGCACAATTCCGCAGCTCAGACTGTGGAGAAGCCTGCTTCCGCGCCGAAAGGTGCATACCGTCCTCCTCATGCTCGTGGCCGACCTGAAGCGACTTCGGCTAAGCATTACTTTCGAGATGCAGAGGATGGTTCATCTAATGGGGCTGTGTCGACACAAGCATATGTGCCTGGCGCAGCTCCTCGTACCATACCCGGGGCACCGCCTGGCATCAACTCTGTAGCCGGTACTTTCACGAGTGTGCAAATGACTGCTGCGGAACCACTTTCGAAAAATGCACTCAAGAATAAGAAGAAGCGAGAGGCTGCAGCCAAGAAGAAAGAGGAGGAAGAAAATACGGTCTCAGGATCTGATGCCACTCCCGCACCGGCAAAGAACAGTGTAGACGTAGAGCCGCCCGCATCGTCTACTGCTGTCGTGCCACCGATAGAAGATCGCAAAATTCGAAATTTGGCCAAGAAACTGCGAGCGATTGAAGATTTGAGAATGAGGCAGGCCGGTGGAGAAAAGCTGGAAGCCACGCAGACACAAAAGATTGCAGCGTATGATGCTACATTGAAAGAGTTGCAAGCATTAGGATGGAAGGATGAATGATTGTAACGGCATTAAGTTATTATACCTAAAAAGCGGCATTGCATGGGAGACGCACGCAAGTTTATATCCACTCCACCATACAATTTATGACAAGAAAAGACACTTGCGACGTGCCATGCATCCCAGTGATTGTGTCAAAAGTTCACATCTACCAGCATACGCCTGACTCATTGCATGACATGCTCCTGATGATGTTGAATCAAGTAGTAGCACGTGCATGTCTTGACTTTTGGTAGCGCATTGGCGCCACCACGTCAAACTGCGGATCCACAGGCAAGCGGAACATTTATCCGTTGTGTGTAGTCACAAATCTGCATCCATGCAAGCATAGATCGTGCCTTGGCCAGACTAACGCGTTCCCCACGGCAGCTGGTGATGGAGTCTATGGGTGGCTTGAATGCAACGGACTTGCCGTTCATCGCCTGGGTCGAGTTCAGCACGCTCGATGAACCCATCTCCTATGCTTTTGCCACAAAACATACAGAATCCTTAGTTTTGCACATATCCTGCATGGTGTTTGCCACGCTTGTCGTGCTGCCAGCTGGTTCGTTGTGCTTACACTTATACCACGATTGATAGTAACCTTTTGATTAGCCCTGGTATTGAAACATCACCGGTACCGAATAATCTTGTGGTTATTGACATGCACCTTTTGTGTGGTGGGATTTCTTGCGGGTGCCAGGCACCATAGAAATGTACAAGACATGTACGTCAATGCCACGCACCGCAAGTTTGGTGTTGTTCTTGGTTTGATAATTTTCATGTACACAATCTACGTGTGTCTGCAGACATGGAGAGCGAGAAATCGGGAATTTACGACTGCACAGTTCAGGCCTTTACGAGGCACAGACTGGGAACAGTCCGTTACGCCGGACTCGCAGGAGCAACAGCAGAATGACACAGTGACTCGTTCTACGAGCGAGAATTCGCAAAGAACCATTGGTGACCACGCCATAGATATGATTGTAATTGGAAAAGCTCAGTCGACAGAGACAGTCATGCAAAAAATAAAATCAGTGGTTAGTCCGGTCATGACCGTAGTCGTGATGGTCATGACCTTTTCCCAGATCCTTCTTGGCATCGCCACCTATTACGCACTATTCAAAGACCATGAAATCTTCAATGGTCTAGCACATTGGGTGAAAGCTTCGGCGTTTTTACTTTATGGCATCTGGGTATTCATGCGATACACTGGATTCGGTTCACGCAAAGGGCATGCATGGAACTGTGGCTCGAGTGGCACTTCCTCCATCACTCCTGAACGAATAGAGTGTGGATTGCTCTTCACGTATGGTGTAGTAGACATCTTCCTTGAGCGATTGGGCCACTCAGACGAACCCATTTCTCACACGGATATTCAACACATGTGTATCGCCGCCATGTTTGCCGGTGCGGGACTCATTGGTCTCTTGCTCGAATCACGCACAGTGCACCGTCTGTTGAGCGAGTCGGATAGTGGTCACGAAACGACTGGACGAGCAACGGGCAATGTTATGCCTGCACTTGTCTTATTCTTTACCGGGTTCTTAATGAGCCAGCACACACAAGACTCACAATTTACCACAGATCTGCACACTACCTGGGGGTATTATTTCTGTTGCGCGGCAATTTTGCGGATATTCACCTACTGTCTAGTCTATTTCTCACCACGATCGTTTCGACCTTCTCAGCCTCCAACGGAACCACTCGTCTCATTCACCATGATTGCAGGATCTATCGTCTTTATGATGTCTGCCAGAGACGTGGCGCAAGGGCTCGAATATTATGGCATTGGACTCATGTTTTGCATTTCCATCTCAGTGACCGGTGCACTGGCCGTCATGACTTGGACAATGTACATTCTCATCCTGCAAGCAATCAATCGCACCTGTCCAGCATACCGTTGGAGTCTTGCTGCAGCATACGAGTAAATTATGGGTCGTCTTCTCTACTCGCGTGGGTGGATGGATGTTTGAGAGGACGGAGCGGAGCCGATTGCGGTTTCTTCGGCGACTGCGCCATCACGGCAACATGTGTTCATTCAGCCACACCATTGCAGCTGGCGTTGCGTCGTGCGATGCTCTTTTCCAGTCATTGAAGAGGCATCTCAGCACTCTTCTTGTCGTCTTGAGCGGAAAGTCCCGACTCAACGATAACGGGCCTCATGTATGCCGGTAAAGAACCCTGATTTTATTTCCTTGCATCACGATTAACCGATTTCAGACATGGCAGACTTGTGCTTATCCGTTACTGGACTGTACTTTCTCATGACTCGAATGGATCCTTTCGGTGCTGGCGGCCCCATCGCAACGAGCGGTGTGTGGGTCGCCAGAATTCCCTGGACTGCAGTTAATCTGAAACTATTCAAGGATTTGTAGACGGAATACAAAAAGTCGAAGCGGAGTGTACAGAGACTCATCAAGTCAGAGCGGAAGGCGATCGAAATTACAGTCACAATTCATCTACATATCGGCAAGAGCAGTCTACTAGCGGACAAAATACCATTCAAAAAGAACGAGATTTGGTATAGGTGTTAGAGGGATGACTTTGGTGTGCTCAAGTACTTGTCGAACCAAGCGAGCGTCACCACGGTGCATTGATCTCTGCCTTGCTACACAATCCATGTCAGTTATCGCTTCCTTGCTTGTTTTTGCCACGGGACGGTGCACGTACCTTGACTTCCTTTTGTGACAAGTCTCCTCGACAAGCAAACCCGTGAACCATGCCAGGGTAGACTGTGACTTCACCGGCGATACCTTTCTGCTCAATTGTACTTCGGCTAAGATCTGCCTGCTTGACGCTAAACTAGAAGAAGACTCCATCAGCATCCTAGACACAAAATTCCGACATAAAGAGACTTACGGCCATATCTTTATCGCCTACTTGAATGGATAGTGGTTTAGCGACTTTTTGGATTTCGCCGGGGACGGAGACCATGGAGGGATGACACGCAACGGCACAATCGACTTGCACGGGCGCATCGGCATGGGTTAATAAGATGGCGTACCTCCCACCCCAGCAGAACCCGACAGCGCCAATTTTAGCGGATGGCAAGTCGCGTCTCAAGCCCGTAAAGAAGGCATCAATGATGGGGCGACTGACGGCTTCTCTGTGTCTAAACATGAAGGGCGCAGCTTGTCCCGCACCTTTGACTGTGTCCGTGATGGCGCGGAAAAATCCTCGACGCGGCGCTGACTCGGGGGGCATGAGCTGTTCCTCGACTTCAGCGGGCAAGACGTCACCGAAAAAGAAATCCGGCAACAAGACATGGAATCCGCGCGCTGCATATGTGTCTGCCAATAATCGCGTATTCGTCAATTTCCAGCTGAAAATGTCGCTGAGCATGACAATGACACGATCTGATTGTGCGCCGGCCACATAAGTCGGTAATCCAGCTACCGTGCGCTCCTGCCCCGTCGGTGAACCTTCATGAAGCGTGCCGGTCGTGCAACACTCACTCAATGTTTCCTTTGTGTCTGTCATGATTGCAGCTGTTCAACAGTGTCACTACTCTTACTTTTCCCGAGGGCATCAATCCAACTGCTTTTTCGTCATATGCACTGACGTGGGGAAAATCTCCGTGCGAGCTCCTCTGGGAAATAAAGAGTGACGCTTTGGCTCTTCTTTGCTGCCCAGAGAGAGTCTTGGCATTTTCATCCTTCTTGCGTCTGTCGTCGCGGAGCTGTACCGTGCTGCGTACAAAAGCGATGGGTGCCGTCACTATTGCCATTGTCGTTGGGGTGATTGTTGTCGTGCTTGGATTTATTGCCTTTTTGATATTCTATCAAATCCAATCACGTCGGCACGGTGATACTGGCGGCTTATTTCCGACTTCTTTCAAAGGCATGTTTGGCGGATCATCCGAGCGCGAAACAGGGACTCGATTCGCTGCTCTCGAGTACGTTTTTCACCCGTCTTTCTTGCTGAGAAAGGGTCAATGTTGGGACTAATGGCAGCAGTGTCGATGAAGCTTGGGACGCTCACGTAGATGAGGAGATGGGGTACGATTCTGTCAGATTGCACGACAATCGCAAAGAGTCCTTGTCTCGCGAAGAACTCGATGACAGGTATGAAGCAGTCATGGAGGGTGGAGAAGGGTCAAATCCCTTCGGCTCCGGCTCAACGTCGACGAGTAAGCACCAATCGGCATTCAGAGAGGGTATGTAATGTGAGACCTGGTGAAGGAGGAGTCATCATGGAAATGTTTCTGGCTGGCTGGCTGTCTGGCTGGCAAAGCGTGAAGATGCCGCTAGTGGGATAAAACCACGAGCCAAGGTTCAAGTCGGTCGATTGTGAACACGGGGCAGCAAATTCTCTTTCACAAGCGTACTTTGTTTGAGATGCAACAAGACTGCGCTGGAGTAGACTTGACGGCCAGTGTGCCCACAAGATGCATGGTTTCGCAAGAATCCGATCGTTGTTTTGTGTACCGAGGGAAGGAGCGCAAGAGACGGGCTCGTCTTGAAGCAGCTACTGCATTGTATATATATAGAGGCCTATGACATGATGAGCATAAAGTAATCGAATGGGAGTAGCCATTGGCATGCACTCGGATCATCCACATGTGTGCAAAATATTTCCCCGCGTTTTCTCCAGAATTTACAGAATACAACTGCAACGACATTTGCTCGCTGACAAATACCGTCAATGATTGACCCAAAAAGCTTCCCGTCCAAGACGGCCACGCTCAATGGCATCAAGTACTTCTACATAGATCAACCTCAAGTCGGCAAACTCAAGGGTACGGCCGTTTTAGTACATGGTTGGCCAGACTCATGGTACGGATGGCGCTATCAGATTCCATTCTTGTCTGGTCTAGGGTACCGCGTTCTCTGCATCTCCCAAGTCGGGTTTGGGGCAGGCACGGATACCCCGGACGATTTGATCAGGTATACGTTTCGTAGCGTCTGCGCCGATTTCGCCAGCTTATTGGCGCATGAAAACATCAAGCGAGCCGTCTTTTTCGGTCACGACTGGGGCGGTGCAGTGGTCTATCGCATGGCGAATTATTATCCTGCCCTAGTCCAAGCGCTAGTCGTGGTCTCCACACCTTACTTTCCTCCTGCAAAAGGACGCTACCAATCACTCGAAGAACAAGCGAAAGTCTCTCCCAACGTACGTTTGCACTGCAATGACATTTGTACGTTTGAGGGCTGACATGTATGACTGTAGTTTCGTTACCAAGTCTATCTCGCAAGTGACCAAGCAAGTCGTGACTTTACCACCGCAGCAGACTTTAGACAATTCTGTAATGCCCATAATTCCCAAAACTTGCACAGACTGCGCATTGGACTAACAGACGTATTATAGTCAATGTCTTGTTTCAGCCGGGCAAAGGCATGAAACTGCAATTCTCAGAAATAGCAGCACTTGAAGCACATGAAACGACGTCCATGATGAGTGCGCAGGAACTGGAAGTCTATGTGTCTCAGTATACGCCCATCGGACTGCATGGCAGCACGAATTGGTATCGCACACGAAGACTCAACTATGACGACGATCAGAAATACCTCTCCTCGAAAGACGTCACTTTACAAATGCCAGTCTTATTTATCGCCACGGAAGACGATCCCGTCTTGAAACCAATCTATAGTCGCAACATGGAACAATTCATACCGAGACTCACGCGAGGATCAGTCAAGAGCGGACACTGGGGTTTGGTCGAGACTAAAGCAGAAGTGAACGCTTATGCCGCTGATTTTCTCGACAAAGTGCAGCTTCAGCAATCGAAATCCGTTATTTAGCTATAGATTGTTATCCAGGAACTACGAGTAGTGATGCATGCCCAGTCGCTATGCTTTAAACATACAATATCGTTAAAAAGAAATGCCATCATTATTTCACCGTAAAGAATTGCACCACGCCACGACAATAACCTACTAGATCTGCTAGGCGCTGTCGCTCACTTTCCTGCACCTTCTGCCACTCTCGTAAAAGTGTTTCTAATTCATAGTCATCACTAATCGATCCGGCAATAATGTCTGCATGTGCTTTGAAGAACGTGGCCATGTACGCCTGACATAACTCATAATCTCGCCGTGCACGCAATCGATACGTCATGACTCTAATGAAAGATTTCATTTCAGCGAGCTTTTGTGTTGGCGATAATGAATGTATCTCGATATCCAGTTGCGCCGGACCGAGTGTTTTCAAGAACGCCATAAAATTTTCAACATCACCTCCGTCTTCCTCCACGGCCGCCAAAAGACTCGAGAACTGAGATGCGGAATTACTGTGAAGATCGAGGAACCTGGAAGTAGATTGACTTGTTTCCGTAGTTGCAGAATCCGCCGCAGCCAATCCTGTGCCGGTGCGCAAGTCACGCAAAGTGCCTAGATCGAAAGGCAACTTCTCTGGCGCTTTTGGTGCTTCTTTCGGCTTGTTTCGCTGCCGGATAATGTCCAAATTCAATAGGTTTTGCCACCTACTCTTGGGAACCATGGACAGAGTCAACAGATCCGCTGACAATTGGTCTACCGTCTTGAAGTTGTCGATCGCGATGACTCCTTTATCGTCCTCCTGATTGTCTAGAGCAATATCAAGGATTCCAGCACCGCCTTCCCCAGACGCAGTTGGCATATCGACCTCAAGAATTTCCTCTTCCATTATATGGCGTGTCGACACTTGCGAAAATTGAGATCTGTTGGTCCACAAACTAATGCCAACAGAATCTATATGCGTTGTAGCCAGATACTCTCCCGTGGGACTGAAGGTCAAGGACGTACAAACAGAGTTGGTTCGAATTGCATCAATCAAGTGACCCGTTGGCAAGTCCCACGTCCGGATAGTGCCATCAAGCGCCGCAGAGACGAGCCACCGCCCGTCATCACTGAACGCCATTGAGCTAATGCGGTTGGTATGGCCCCATAATTCACGTACCAATTTCTTGGTTTCCGTATCGAGAATCCGGAGGCAAAAGTCGTCACAAGATAATGCCAGCAAGTCAGACTCTGAATGATATCTGATAGCTGTGATTCCGACCTCTATATCCGTTGTAGACAGCAGTTTGCCTTTATGGAAATCCCAGAATTTCACCTTTCCATCCAAAGAGGTACTGATCACAACTTGGTTCAATGAGTCGGATGTTATCCCTGAGATTGCTTTCGTGTGACAATCAATATCCTTATATGTTCTTCGATGAAGGCCGGATTGCATATTGTAACAATCGACCAAGCCCTTGTTGCTGCCGATAAATCCAAAGTTTCCGCAAGCGGATATGGCCACGGTACGCACAGCGGAGCCATCTTTCGTTCGTAGCAGATGCGATCCTAGACGTCTATTACCCCAGCTCCATGATCGCGCAGCACTATCGTCCTTGTGCGCAGTAAGAACATTGTCCCAGTCCTTCTCGCGTGTTGAGCGAGATGCTATAGCAACAACTTCAGGAAGCTTAAAGTCTTCAACCTTCAACAACGTCTTGTTTGCAGCCGACTGAACCGCTCCTTGGGACAATTCAGCGGTTTGCGCATCTCTATAAATACTGAAAGCTCGGACTGAGCGATCGCGTGATGCCGACAATAGATAGTGCGATGTATTGCCATAGAACTCGATAGCAGTCGGCGGGGCATGGTGCCCTGAACGCGATCTCAGAAGCCTAGGAACTCCATCTGACGCATCGAATAGCCACAATTTGACGGCGTTGTCCATACCTGAGGATACCAACACTTGTGTACCATGCAAGAATTGTATAGATGATATGCTGCCGGCATGAGCATTACGGACTACGTGGTGAATGCGAGATTTTTCCAGATTCCACAACGCGATCGATCCAGTATTGTTGGAGGTTGCCATGGTCTGTGTGCCATCCGTCCTGAATGTAATTCCCGTGACCTGGCCTTCTTGTTTCAAGGAGAACAAGGTTTCGGTAGCACGCAGATGGTACAGTAGAATCGTTCCATCCAAAAACCCGATGGCGACAATATCAAGGACGGGAGACGATACCAGCGTGGTGATTCGTCCAGCCATAGTCTCTGAGCGATGAATCAGGAGACCTGTTCTGACATTCCAGATTTCAATCCTGCCATCGTCCGTAGCTATGACAATTTTGTTCAAGTATGTCTGTGGATGAATCATAGCTGTGACATATGTCTCTGATCGCAAAGATATCGAAGTATATAGTTCGTATTGCAAAGATGTCGAAGTAAGCGTTTCGACGTCCTTACTCTTGTAAATTAAGAGATGCTGCGTAGACGTCGTAGCGCAAATGTAATCGCCAAACGTAAGTACATGTATGATCTCGTCCTCTTTATCATTGCCCAGTCGCCAAACTTCCTTGCCCCGTTTCATCGCAACAATGTATGGACCTGTTACGACAAGGATGAGGTCTGCCTGCGATACCACTGCCGTGATCGGCTTTTGCATTTGGGATCCTACAAACAAGAGATTGAGTTTGGCACAATCATAAGTCTGTATCGCATGCCCAATACACGTCGTGAGAAGAAATTGTTCTCCTCTTATCTGTATATCGAATGGAACCTGGTTGCACACATGGCCAATAGAGCGAAATGCCGCAAAGACTCTTGAGCCAAACTTCGCTTTGTGTATAAGAGACTGAACATCTTGCCGAGGCCGTTTACGGCTTTCTGTGTGTTTGAGTATCTCTGCAGACGGCATGCGTCAGAGGGCAGCGCTTGGATGGAGTGAAGGAAGGCAAAGGTAATGATTATGATGAAGGACAAATAAATTTCAGGCACAAAGTTGTGGACCGGAGTGTCCGCGGCTCTTTACCATAATTTGAAGTTCATCCACGACTTGCATTCCCTACGACACCTGGATGACACTGTGCCAGAAATGTCTTTCGCAGGCCAAGCTCTCCTCTCGACGGCACTACTCACTCCTCAATCCTTCCGCCACTCCAAAGGCCAAGGTGTCTTCCAAATGGGCCAAGCCGGAAGCGCTTGTTCAACCACGCCCCGATCCCAGGCAATATGAACATGGTCCACGAAGCCGACCAGCGACAGAGTATGATAGAAATCGACAGTGGAACAGGCCTGAGAGATCCTCAGCCTCAAGGGATGCCAATATCGACCGTTCACACAGAAATCAGGCTGCCGCTGGCACGCCAAATCATTATCTTGGACGAAATCAGGAAAGAGCCATGCCTAGAAGATTTCCACTAGCGCCGCCTATAGATAACTCACAGTATGCTCCTCGAAGGAGGGACGTGCCTAGCGCAGGAAAAGTGGCGGATCCCAAGATCAACGAATTATCTGCCGTGCAAGAACAGCGCGATCAGGCTGCGGCAGACAGGCAAAAACGCTGGCAACTGAAAAAGGCACAGGATCTTGCCAAAGCCGAACGGGAGGCTCAGAAGGAAGCTGCGTTGGCAGCAGCAAAAGTGGCAAAGAAGAGTAAAGTCAAGTCGGCGCATTTACAAGCCGTCAGAACGCAGCTGTATATCCCACAAACCGTGACAGTCTCGAATCTGGCAAAACTGCTCAATATCCGACTAGAACAATTGCAGGACAAGATGGCCGAAGCCGGGTATAACAACAACTCGCATGACTATGTATTAACAGCAGATGTTGCCACGTTACTCGCGGAAGAATTCAACTTTGATGTCATCGTGGACAACGCTGCCTCGTTCGACTTGTATCCTCGGCAACAACCCACAGACACGAGTGACTTGCCGCTACGTCCGCCGTTCGTCACCATCATGGGCCACGTGGATCATGGCAAAACCACCCTTCTTGACACATTGAGGAAATCATCTGTTGCCGCCAAAGAAGCTGGAGGCATCACGCAGCATATTGGAGCATTTTCCGTGAAATTGCCAGGTGGCAAACAAATCACCTTTTTAGATACGCCCGGTCACTCAGCATTTGAGTCTATGAGACAGCGTGGTGCAAGTGTGACTGACATTGTTGTCTTGGTTGTTGCTGCAGATGACTCAGTCATGCCGCAAACAAAGGAAGCAATCAAACATGCTCATAATGCCGGTGTCAACATGATTGTCGCAATCAACAAGATGGATAAACCCGGCGTCAATGTGGAAAAAGTCAAGCGCGACTTGATGACGCACGGCGTCGAGGTGGAGGATTACGGTGGAGAAATACAGGCCGTACCAGTCAGTGGACTCACCGGTAAAGGTCTAGATGATCTCGAGAATGCCATTGTTTCTTTGGCTGAGATTCTGGATATTCGTGCTGAAGCTACGGGGTCTGCGGAAGGTTGGGTTATCGAGTCGTCCATGAAGAAAGGCAGGGGTAATGTGGCCTCTATGATTGTGCGCCGGGGTGTCCTAAAAACTGGAAGCTACATTGTCGCTGGCAAAACATGGTGCCGCGTTCGCGCGCTGAGTGACGAAGCCGGAAAATCGCTTAAAGAGGCAGGACCTGGCTCACCAGTGGAAGTGACGGGGTGGGCTGTTTTACCCGTTGCTGGCGATGAAGTCTTGGGATCGAGTTCCGAAAAGGAAGCGAAACAAGTCGTTGCAAATCGACTTCTGAGAGCTGAACAGATGCAGCAACTCATTGACATTGAAGCTATTAATGAAAAGAGAATCAAAGAGCGAGAAGATTTACTGAAAGCCAACGCTCTCGAAGCAGGAGGACTGGCCACCAGCCCAACGAGCAATGAGAAAAGCAGCAAGCCAACACTTATTGAAGTACCAATCATAGTCAAAGGCGATGTCAGCGGCTCCGTCGAGGCAGTCATGGATTCTCTTGCAAGTATCGGCAACGAGGAAGTCCGTACAAAACTCATTGACAGTGGTGTCGGAGAAGTGTGTGAGAGTGACGTCCTTCGCGCAGCCGCTTCGAGCGGCAAGATTGTTGCATTCAATGTTGCGGTAGACAACAAGGCGAAAGCGATTGCTTCACGAGAAGGCATCCAGATTCTCTCCCACAACATTATTTATCGATTGATTGACGACGTCAAGGACACTTTGGCCGCTCTCCTTGAGCCCATTCGTGAGCAGCGCGTGTTGGGTGAAGCCGAAATTCTCAAACTGTTCACCATCAACGTCAAGGGCCGCGAAACAAAAAACGTCGCTGGATGTCGCATCACGAACGGCACAATCAATAGAGCCGAATCCATTCGTGTCATGCGCAACAAAACAGTCATTTACGACGGTCGACTCGCCATTCTCAAGCACGTCAAGCAGGAAGTCGCGACACTTGGTAAAGGCAATGAATGCGGCATGGAGTTTGAGGGGTTCCAGGACTTTGAAGCCGGTGATGCCATTCAATGCTACGTGATTGAAGAAACGAAACGCACGTTATAGAGTATATGCAGGCACCAAATCATCCCCTTCTTCTTCTCCTCCTTTCACCTCGTCGACGAGTTTGCTCTTTCCTCCGTCGTCTACTTCTTCTTCTTCTTCTTTGATGGGACTGTATGCGATGCGGTCGAAACGTGCAGATATGGCAAAGACGATCACCAGGAGCAAAACGAGCACCAAAGAACCACAAACAAACATAAAGATTGTCCATGGCACCCATAATGAAACTCTGTCTACCGCATGTCCTTGTTGCGCCACTGCCATCACCTCTGCTGCTGCTGCTACCGTAGTCGCTCTAGAGTTTCCCGTTGCCGTTAATGTGGAGGGAAGTGGGAGTGGCGTGCATGGGAGGGTACAATATATCCAGATGGTGGTTGTCAGTGACTTGATGATGAGTCTTGTGTGGTCTGCCAAGTCAATGATTTGAACGCGCCATGTCGTGACTGTCTCGGTGTACATGGGCATAGCTGCCACGACTGCCGTCCATATTAAGAATTGCATGAGTGTGGGATGCATGAAGGAGCGTGCGCGTGTTTGCCTGTCTACCTGCCTGCCTGCCTGCCTGCCTGCCTGCCTGCCTGCCTGCCTGCCTGCCTGCCTGCCTGTAGGTGGGTAGGTGAACTTGGAGTATGAGAGTAGAGCAGTAATCAAGCAAGTCAGCCTATTTAATGCGTCGTTACCAAGTTGCGAAGGAGCAAGAGGACGACAAAGGGAATGCACGGACCTCGTGTTTCATGTATGGTGAAGTCTCAATTAAAGAGTCTGTAGACATACGTACAACTCTTTCTCCCTCTAACCTCATGGCAACCTGGAATGAGGCAGCGAACCACGTAGAGCAATATACAGAGAAATACTATTACCTATATGTGCGTCTATTTTGTACCACATGAGCATCACGCCTGAACCATGTTCTCGATATTCCTGCCAATCCCATATCGTGCTTGAGTCATGACTTATACACATGTTGAGACCTAAATAATTATTTACGGGAATCTCTGATGAGTATTGTAACCTGTGCCTGAAGTGTATCCACCGCCATATCCGTTCCCGTAACTTGAGCCTGCGTTATAGTTCCCGTAGCTAGAGCCTGCATTGTAATTTCCATAGGACGATCCATGCGATGGTTGCGATTGCGGCGCCCACGGTGGTATGGCTGAGTGTGTCGACTTGGGAGCACTTTGATGTTGGCTAGGATCCTGCACATCTCTTGATCGGTTATTGTTGCCATAACGATCATTGTTTCGAGGACCTCCATAACCGTTGTTGGTCCCATATCGAACCCCATCCAGATCCCGTCTGTCGAGAATGCGTGGCGGCATGCGCAAACCTTTCAAGAGCATACTCTTGTGCACGAATTTCGATTTTGCCAAGATGAACTTCACAGCCACGGACGTGTCCATCTCTATATCGGGAAACGCATCCTTGCTTTGTAGCGGAAACGGGATTGATGAGTTGGCGATATACGCAGGATCTTTGGAGATTTTACCAGCCAAACCACCAGAAGCAATCATGTCCAAAGAGACCTTTTCCTTGGAAGACTTTTTTGAGTATAACTTGGAGACCACATGGTCATATAAGGACGTATTTTGTTCAGAGAAAATCAATTGATCATATCCTCTTGCATTTCTCCGCGACTCTTCAGCAGTTAAAAGCTCATAGCCCTTCGCACAAGCCTCCAACAAACGAGACTGATCAATAAAGGGCAGCAAAACAACCCCTTGCCAGGCGAATTTTTTTCCGTTGAGATCTACAGGAAATTCCAGTGGATAAAAGTCCGTAATGCCATACTTCTCATCGGTCATAAGCTTTTGTAGGGGTTGTGGCAATACATGGTTCGATGCAACAGGCATGACACCCAGCAGCTGCTCGTAAGGTCTGGCAGGCTCACCTTTGGTAAAGGATATTTCCATGGAAGCCATCTGGTCAAAATCTGACGCAAAGGGTGCGTAGTGGTGAGGATAGAACCACGTCCAAGAATGACATCCTTGATAATAATACAGCAGGACCCATGCCAGACCTTCGACATAATCACGAGCGATGGACCTTCGAAACTCAATGTCGTCCGGATCACATTTGAATTTCTGAACATAGTATCGCTCCTTATAACCTTCTTCCCACAATCGCACCGTGTCTGTCGTCTCGGGCTCTTTTGCGGGTTCAAGCCCGTCACTGTCAAACTCTCCAAAGCCACGCTTCTCTCCCTGTGCTGATGCTGTCTGGGTAGTCGGCTCAGGCGTCTTATTGCCTGATGTCTGAGGATCTTCTTTGGGTTTGAGAAGTTCAGCCTTCAATTTCGCGGCAGCAGACATATTGGCCTGTAACGCATCCCCATTCCTCAGTGCTTTTCTGTTGGCAACGATATCTTTATTACTCATAGCTGAGCCATTGATAGTCTGATTCAAGTCGTGAAAGTCCGGAATGCCCTTGCTACCTTTATTTTTAGCTGCTGGAACGGGACCCTTTTCGATGACGGCTGCTGTTGTCGGGGCAGGTACGAAAGCAGCATCATCCGGAATAATTTGGTCCTGGCTCTGTCGTGCTTTTTTCGCTGCTCTGCTGTCCCTCTTCGACTGTGCACGTTCTTTTTCCCTTTGAGCATTCCGCTCTTCATTCTGTTGTCGTCTTCTAAAGATCTCTTCTTCTTGTTGAGCGAGACCATCCAACATGAATTGCGCTTTTGCAAGATCAAGTGTTCCGTCACAAGTTATATAGCCACCTTGTGCGTCCAAGTTCTTCTTCCACAGGGCGAGCAATGCATCGATCGCGCCTTCTCTAATGTCGAGACTGGGTAAATGTGGCAGAAAGTCATTACCGACGAAGAAAATGAAGAAGACCCAATCATCAATGGCTCTCTCCAAATCGAAAGGGATGACTTGACCGGGTATATGCAGTTCTACTTCGAGGTACTCGCGTAGCACGCCGACATTGAGCCAAATGAATGGCTTGAGAGGTGCGTTCTTGTCGGGCACTTTCTTCTCCATCACAGTCGTACATTCTGCCGCATAATGACCCTTTTCGCCACAGTTGCGACAACCGCCGTTGTTTTGTTGGAAAAATACATCTTCTCTCAAAACTCTAAAGTATGGCTCATGCGTTGCTAGACCCAACATGATGAGATCGGCGTCTAGTCCATAAATGACGTGTCTTGTGTTTGGGTCGTGACGTGGATCAGCTCTCTGTGATCGGACAAATTCCATAATTTTGTGTTCGCCTTCACCAGGGACGGAGGCATCGGAGATGATGACCTTGAGATTTTTCCAACCAGCGTCCGTGTTGAGCTTATATTGCACCCAGTATCGCAGTGAAGCAGCTAAAATGTCCATGAAAGGGGTTCCTGGCGTAATGACGTTTGAATCCCATGGCTTGTCATCAGAGTCGTCTGGAGCCGCACCCCCAGCGCTGATAATCTCAGCAACTGCTTCTTCCCTCTTCTTCTCCTTCTCTTCTGCCTCTTGGGCTGAGCGGAACCGCCGAGACCGCTGTTGGTTCATTTTTGCTCGCGGTGCAACGCCATCGACGGCAATCATGAGCACCTTTCTCGGCCTCACCATAGCCATGATTCTGTCCGTATAACGAAAGATTTCCATCATGATTTCATCTTCATTTTGTGGCGGCGGGCGATCTTCTGGATGCGAGCATGGATGCACGATACCGTTCATATCCAGGTATAGATTATCGAATTCTTCGCCATTCGGGTTTGACAGTGAGATATCGATTTTGATGTCGTCTCCATTCGAGTCCTTGGTCGGGGCTTCAATCACGGGTGACACAATCTTCTTGTACTTGTTTGACAAGAAACGAAAAAGAGCAGGAACGCCCATCTGTCTGCTTTCTATGCCAGCAGAAGAAAGTTTGGGTCAGAATGGCACCCGAAAAGAGTGTCAAGGAATCACTGCCGCTGTGTCTTGTACGTGTATGTCTATAAACGACTCGCTCTCATCTTGGTAAAATATAAAACTTCTCGTATGGCTCGTATGGTATGCAATGAGTCATCTTGCTGCAATATCGATTGTGACCAGTATGTTCATCCTCGCAGTGGAGAAGTCTGTTGTTGAGGATAAGAATCGAGTCGGAGTATCAAAGCTTGAGATCCTTTGAGGTGATTTTGCAGACTGTAGTTTTATGAGAGTTTGTCTTAGTTTACCGCAAATCTGAAGCGTCGCAGTTTGAATCTCATCAAAACGCACGACCTGCCTCTTGTCACTAAGCACATGTATGGACGCTGAAAGGACATTCTTAGCCAATGCTTCTATACTGTTATCTCAATCATCACCCAATGTCGCATCACATATAGCGAGGCATTTGTGTGCTCGTAATGCATCAGCCGCAGCTGGGTTCTGCCCGACTTGCGGTACCATTCAAGTACCTTGCATAACAACCAGGAACGTCCAGCCGCAGAGCAAGTCTAGAGCGGGACAAAAAACAGTGCCGTCTTCTACCGTGACGAGAAATGAACAGTGCGTCAAGTGCGGGCGAGTCGCATCAATAGCCCAGAAGAAACCGAGCCGCGGTGCTTTCATGGCGAAACAAGTCGAGCGTTTGCGGGAAATACAAGGTATACCACACACATCTCCCAAACTGCAAGCGATCAAGCCAAATCCCACGGTAATCAACATCAAAAGTAAAGAACGCAGGAAAACAAGAAGTAAAGGGTTAGCTTCCTTGCTTGCAGCCAAAAAGGAAAAGCCAGGGCCGTCTGGGACATTGGATTTAAGTGATTTCATGTTATGACTTGCGTTATTCTAAAGTACACCATGGCCTGCCGTGACGTACTTGGTAGCTGCAAACAGCCGGCTCTAGCCAAAGACTGAAAAGCGCAGCAAGGAGTATGCCTGATGAGTCAGCGACGCCAATCACTCCGATTGAGAATTCGCGGTCAGTCTCGCATATGGTCATGTCTTCCGAGACATGATGGAACGTGTTGACGTACACTAGTCCGCCAAAGAGACCCTCGATCAAGATGAGCAGAAAGATGACGTAGATGCTCGGAAGAAACGAGAAGAGCGCTTGCATGAGCATCAACGTGAGCAGTGCGCATTGTCCCAAGGACGGCAAATATAGGTTTTTGAGTCGGTAAAAAGGGCTCGAGGAGCGCGAAATAAAGACGCCGACCTGATAGAGTGTCGCGTATGTGGGATAAGCATCACGGTACTGCGCGAACGGCATGTCTTGCAAGTCAAACAAGAGTGTAGGGGTGAGTCCTTGATTGATGGTATACTCTGCGAAATAGACGAGAAACAATGGCATCATGTATCGCATCACGAGCGGCTCGACCAGTCTTATCTTTTGGCGCACCTGCACACATATTGTCTTTTGCTGCTGCTGCTGCTGCTGTGCGTGATTGTCGTGATTCCGTGCCTCGTCGCCAGTCGTCGACACGGCGCTGTACTTTCGCCCTCGACCTTCATCGCGTTCCGCGTTTGGCAAGAGGACAAAATACGTGAGTGCCATGACAAGTGGCAGGAAGGCACTCGCTGCGAGCGTCCTTGTTGGACTCGCTCTGAACCACGTCGTGCCGGCCAAATAAACCACTCCACCAGCGACGCCTGCACCGCCAGTGCCCGACGACCATGCAGCAAGTGCCGTGTTGCCGCCCGTCGAGGTCGTCGTGCTCAAAGTTGTTTCTGCGGGGACAGCAGCAGCACGACGACCATGGTACCGCGTCGAGACTTGCAGGCACGTCAACTCACCCAATCCAGACGCCGCACTCGCAACAGCCACACCCAGCAACTTACTCCCCACGGACGTCGCAAGCGCGACCCACCCCATCCCGGCAACATTCATCGCCACCACGAGCGCAATGCGAAAGGACGCGGAAAGAGTCAGGTACGGTGCAATTGTCTTGACAATGAGGGAAGGCACAATATTCGCCACGAGGACGAGTGATTTAGGGTGGTCGGAACCGACCAAGTCGAGCGCCGCCGACAAGATGATGACGTAGAGGATATTGTTGATGAGGCCGAGTAGGAAGAAACAAGTCGCTAAACGTGACGGTCGCAATACGGCATTCATGACACCCCTGTCCCTTCCCACGCGTGCGCGCACCCAGACGCAAAAAACGAAACTTTAGAGTTCGCGCTGGACGGATCGCGCGCGAGCGATTGCGTCTGAGGCAAGTTGCGATTGTACAGGCTCGTCAACGATGCTCCAGAGTATATATAAAAAACAAATTCTACGTGGAGCCGATCTCTTCAGGTCTGTGCGTATGGTCGATTGAGCGTCAACAAATGCACGATTCAATTGAGCGTCATGCGATGCGTTTCTCAATTTAATGCATGAGTCATCTGTGCTTTCAATCGCCAGTCAATGGCAACTAGATACGGTTATAGCTACATAAGAGAGTGCTGCGTGTCAC
The DNA here is from genome assembly GCA_000836195.1 of Taphrina populina JCM 22190. Taxonomy (NCBI): domain Eukaryota; kingdom Fungi; phylum Ascomycota; class Taphrinomycetes; order Taphrinales; family Taphrinaceae; genus Taphrina; species Taphrina populina. The sequence continues at coordinate 53,901 of DF820117.1, forward strand.
GAGTCTTTGAGCGAGTCTGCTTTATACACTGAATTGCTCGCATCCACCTACACTACACACACACACACTCTCTCACGTCGACATCTTCACTCGGCTTGACTTGTTTTGCCAGCTGAGTTGAATAGTCTTGACAGTAAAAAGAGAGCGCTTATAAAAGAAGTTCAAGCGGGTCCTCCAAGATTCTCTTGAATGCGGCAGTCCATTTAGCACCCACAGCACCATCCACCACTCGGTGATCACTACTCAAAGTCGCCTTCATGGTCTTGGTAGCCTTGAATCCCTTCTCGCTCGTTGGGTCCAGTGTAAGCACATCCTTCGTCTCACCCACGGCAAGAATACATGCCTGAGGAGGATTGATGATGGCCGTAAAGTTCTCAATACCAAACATGCCCAAGTTCGAAATGGTGAAGGTACCACCTTGATACTCGTCTGGCTTAAGCTTGCCGTCTCTAGCCCTTTTGGCCAATTCTTTCGTCTTGTTTGATATTGTCGATAGTCCGATACTTTGCGCATTCTTTACAATTGGTGTGATGAGTCCATTTGGAGTAGCCACGGCGATGCAAATATCGGCGTTGTGGTTCTGACGAATAAAGTCACCATACCACGCAGAATTGGCCTCAGGTACCTCTTTGAGAGCCTGAGCAGTCGCCTTGACGATGAAATCGTTTACGGAAAGCTTGAACCGACCGTCTGCCTTGGAATTTAATGCCTCTCGCAATTTAAGCGTCTTGTCCATATTTATCGAGACAGTAAGGTAGTAGTGAGGGCTCGATTGCTTTGACTCTGCGAGACGAGCGGCAATGGTTTTTCTCATTCCGGTGAGCGGAATATCGGTATAGGTAGCACCAGCTGCAGCTCCCGTCTCTGCCAAGGCGGCCTTGTTGTCTGCAGGTGCACTCTTGCCCTTTGATGCAGTAGGGCTTGCAGCAGCTGCAGCCGTTGCGGGCTTGTAATTCTCGATATCGGCTTTGACGATACGGCCTTCCGGTCCTGAACCCTTGACGTCACGGAGAGCGATGCCCTTTTCCTCTGCCATGCGACGAGCCACTGGGGATGCAAATATGCGACCGCCCGATGAAGCCGGAGGGTCAGACTCTTCCTTCGGAGGGCCGGATGATTCTGCCTTCTTCTCTGTAGCGGCTGGTGGTGTAGACTCGGTTGATTTCTCCTGCTTCTCTTGTGGCTTTTCATTCTCTTGCACTTTCGTGTCGGTTTCTGCTTTTGGCGTGTCTGGTTTACCGCCAGCATCGTCAATTGTGAATTCCGCAAAGGCGGCCACATCATCCTCGTTCTCCACCAGAATTGCTATCGGAGAACCGACGGGAACATCTTTCGATCCAGAATCAAGCAGCACTTTTGCGATGAATCCTTCTTCCTGAAACTCAAAATCCATCTGAGCTTTGTCGGTCTCTATTTCGACAAGCACATCACCAGGCGCAATCGCGTCACCCACGCTTTTTTGCCATGTACCGATATTGCCTTGTGTCATGGTGGGTGAAAGGGCTGGCATATCGACGACCTGATGGTCAGGGAAGGCTAAGGAAACGTCAAAAAAGGGTTTCTTTAGCTTGTCGATCGCGAGAGACAACTTACATTTCGAGGCATAAGTTCTAGCTAGGCTCAAGAACTGAGGCGTGAGGGATTGCATTCGTGGATAAGCATTTCTATCGGGATGTGAGCAAGGGCGATTTTCCCCCCAATGAAGCAGAAAGAAAAACGTACTTTGAGATGAGGGTGCGAACGGATCGAAACGCGATAGCAGAGCGCATCGCTAAGCACGACAAGAGCGGTAGCGAGAGAGTGGAACGGAGGGAGGAGATGTGGAAGGGTCAAGAAAGATGTGGTGGTACCCTAATTGGGTGGGATAAAGGAAGAATTCTCGGGAGGTGAGCAAAAGTTTGTGTGTGAGCCCCAATCAACTTCTCAACACATCCGACGACACTCCTTCCCTCTATCATCCATCTTCATGCGCAAGCTGGCACGACAGAATGTGTCTGGGCAATTTTTAGTAGGCCTGTAAAAGATACATCGTTCATCGATTGGTATGCACGGCTACAGTCGATGCCTTGAAGACTGCAAGGCACCTGATATCCCAGAGGCCAAGAGCAGAACCCGTCGCCAAGCAGTAGCCTTTTGAGAAAAAGCATAGTCCAAAGGACTCGACAATGCAGCAGGTTAAAGTCAATTGACAACAAGTCGAGCGACACACTTCTTACATGAGGAGGCTTTGTTTACAGAACGTTGGGATTTCTTTGCTCATTGCGGCTTCAGCTTGAGAGCTGCCAGAGCAAAATTTGTAGAAAGAAAGTCATCTATACAAAGAGTGTCGCAATCTAGCTCCCAGATAGGGAAAAAGAAATATAGAATAAAAAGAGTAAGCAGGTGCGTTATGCTGCCTGTAGCTCTGTAGCTCTGTCGACCCGAGGGCCGACCTACATGTCACCATGGGCGCGATTAGAAAAAGGGTCTGAAAGAATCAGGTGCAACTGTGCAACCGAATGCCATTATTGCTCGGTAACAGTCTAGAGCAATCTGTGGCATCAGAGGCAGCACCCATGTTCTCCCAAAGTGCAACGCTTGCATATGAGTGATGATGATACTTGACAAAACCGTGCATATGTCTGTGAGTAGTCTTGTCGCATCTGTACTGAGCTTCGAATACGTGGCAGGCAAACCAGCACGAACAGCGGAGGTTCCATGTCAGAGGGGCCGCGTTTCTGCAGCTGCGACATCAGGCTACAGCAGTACTTGACTTGCATGGAACTCTGCAAGCCGTCATCCATTTCTGCGGATACTGGATGTTTACGTCAAGCGCTCGTCTGAGACATCATCTCGGACACGAGTGCCAACGGTGCATTAGCCACAAGAGTCCTGCGGCGGGCGCCTTCACGACACAGAATCAAGCGACGGCGACACTCTTTCGCTCGAAAGGCTTTGATCCCTCCAATAGTCTGCTTCATCGCATCCCATGGGGTGACCAAGACAGTTATGGCCACGTCAATAATGCACAATACTTGAGATGTATGCAACGTTGAGGCAACATACTCACACGATTGCAACGACTAAAGGCGAGGTAGATTTCGAAACGGCAAGGGTCAATTTCTTTGATATTCTTGCTGCGCAATTTACAGACTTTCCCGGGGACTTTATGTTGCCCAATGGGCTCGGGCCTGTCTTGCGGCGTATAGAGATTGACTATCAGGCACAACTCGTGAGGAACGACGTCATTGCGATACAGTATCGGCTACTCGCGATAAAAGACACGAGTTTCTTGCTCGAGGGCTTAATGGTGCTCGAGGATACGCTGCAAGTGGTGTGCACGGCGAAGGAGGTCTTGGTCATGTACGATTTCATCCACAAACGCAAGGCGCAGATTCCAGCGGGTGAGACAATTTTGTCCTTTTGCATACACATTCCCATGGTTGTGGTGCCTATTACCGAGCGACGCTAATGGACATTAGCATGGAGAAGGATCTTTGAGCATCGAATGGTGGCAGAAGGCAGCAGCAGCAGTAAGACAACCGCTTGAGGATGCGGACGTAAGCGAAGAAGTGCATGTGGAAGTTCTAGACTTTCTTCTCAAAGCGGCTCAGAAGATGGTGCATCATTCCATGTATATACTGCCTTGTGTGCCCCTTTCTTTGGTTTTGCAACACAACGTCCATCTTGAGCAAAAGTGCCGTGACTAGAGAAAGAGCAGAAGAAGCAGAACTGAAAAGGAAGAGCAGAGTCAGGACATTTTAAACAGCAGACAATTCTCTTTGCCCAGCCACCGCCGTCTCTCACTCATTCACTCACTCAATTCCCTCTTCTCTCCTCCATGCGATTCTCCAGCTTACTCTTCTCTCTCTTCTCCCTCGCTACCGCCATCCCAACCATACACTCTTCCTCACTCACACTGGCATCCGACAGCACCGTTGAGAAACGAAGCCAAGCAGTCGCAAAAACGGCCATCTTGGTCCCTGCATATATATATCCTTCATCATGGACTTCTCCCCCTGTTTGGCAGCCACTCTATGACGCAGTCTCCTCTCATCCCGGCGTCACCTTTCACATCATCATCAACCCCAACTCAGGACCCACTGCGCTTCCTGATTCAGAGTACACGGTCGCCATCAAGACGTTGCGAAAGTACACGAATGTAGTCTTGTTGGGATACATACACACCTCTTGGGCGGCACGCTCCTCTGACGCCGTTTTTGCTGATCTCGCAACCTATGCGAGCTGGAAAGGGGCAGGGTACAGTATGGACGGTATCTTCTTTGATGAAGCGCCTAGTGCAGCGAGTCAATCGTCATTCACATACATGGCCAACATCACCTGCCGCGCAAGAGAAATGAGCGTGCCCTCCGGAAAACCCATGGTTTACTTCAACCCTGGAACGGTGCCTGATCTCAAGTACTATACCATTGCCGATTACATTGCCATCTTTGAAGACACATACACCACGTTCCTCAATCAAGAAGCTGTCTTTGCACCGGGCACAAGCATTCCTCTTGCAAGAAGTAATTTCATGATTCACTCCATGAATACAGGGTGGACGCAAGCCCAAATGACTAGTTTTGTCAATAGCTTGGCCAATGGGAAAAATCTAGGCAGCGTTTTTCTTACATCGAGCACGGATGCCTCCAATCCGTACGGCACGTTCAGTAGTGACTGGACAGCCTTTGTCGCTGGTGTCGATGCACTCAGAAAGTAATTATGGAAAAACACCGTTTGCGCCGAGGCTCTCACTAGATTCATGTATAGAAATATTGTATCATTATCTATTTACTCATCAACATGATATCTATGCCAAACGCACCGCACCATCTCTATGGAATAGCTATACTCAAATATTCTTGCGATGCTCGGGTGCATGCATCGTCTCATAATCCACATGCACAAAACATCGCTCGACTCCAGGCAGACTCTCCAACTTGTTTTGCAAGGTTTCTGCCACGTCATGCGTTGCTTGTAAACTCAAGTCCTTGTCCATGACAATGTCCACTTCCACCACCACTCCTTCCCCGGCATGATACGCCTGACACGTCGCCAAGTGTAGTACATGAACATCATGTAGAACGCAATGATAGGTGACGAGCTGTAGAAACTCTGGTGTGGCAGACACCCCAACGAGGAGCGAAAATTCGCAGAGTGCAGTCTTGCCCCACGTCCCCAAGATGACGAATGCCAAGATGGCTGCACCTGCCGTATCGATCCACCAGGCCACTCTGGCACCCATGACCGATGTGAAAATGCCGACCGCATTGATAAAGAGATCGTTTCGATGATCTTGCCATAACATTCTCACTTGTGGATTCTGCGCCTTTAGTGGCCAGCAATACACCACCATGCCGAGTTTCCCAAGTAATGCAGTGCAAACGAGCGAAAGCGAGACTGGGTCGATCGAATTGGTGGAGTGCGATTTCATGTGCTTCAGTGCATCTTGAATGCTTTCAATCATTAAGATAACAGCTGCACAAGCCATGACGCAGCAGAAGCAGATGTTGCCGACAGTCGTCAAGCGTGTCTTGCCACTCGGCCATCGTGTGTCGTCAGAATCTCTGGCTGCGCGGTGACAGAGGAGCATGACCAAGTTACTCACGGGATCAAAGACTGATTCGATCGTGGTTGCGAGGAGAGACATTGATCCAGACGCAATGGCTGAATAGATTTGTAGGATGGCCAAAGCAAGATTGAGTGCCAAACTCCCATAGATGGCGACGCGCACGCGTACTGCACTTGCAGAAGCAGCGTCTTCAGCTTTTTGACGATGACCTTCTATGCTTTCCAGCATGTTTTGAATTTGTACATTTTGTCTCGTGTAGAATTCTTTGACTGCACCCTTGCCCTGATTACACTCATCCACAAGACAGGAACGGAGGTGGTAGGCTTCATGCCACGTCAGACTTACCCAAGCTGAGCGACGGCAAGAGTGTCACATACGGTCAGACAGTGTAGCTTCATCACTTTTAGCACCTTTCTCGAGGCTGTCGACTTCAACGCATGAGTGGACAATACTACTGGTGCGTTTACCAGTCATACTAGCACTTTGAAGAGTTCTTCTTCACAAGAGGAAAAACCTCTGGCACGCGAGATCATTCTTCAACGTCTATATATAGCAGATTACAAAGAGAGCTCCTCCGGAATTACTGCTACAAGAGAAAAGACGGTTGAGTGTGCAGAAACAGTCTGATGTCGGCCATGGAACAGATTGACTTCAAGGCGACCGTCCTTGCCTGGATCGGTCTTGCGAAGCAATCCAACGGTATTCTTGTGCTCGGTCTCGGTGCGTTCCTTTACTTGTCTTACAACTTGGCTTCCTATTTTGTGGACGCCATTTTTCCGGGCACTTCGCTCACCAAGTTTGGTGCTGGGAAGAAGACCGTCTGGGCCGTTGTTACTGGCGCGTCAGATGGGATCGGTGCTGAATTTTCAACACAATTGGCAAAAGCAGGCTTCAACATTCTGTTAGTGTCGCGCACGCAATCCAAACTCGACGCGCTTTCTCGGGAGCTAGAGTCCAAGTACGCCATCACAACCAAGACACTATCGATGGATGCATCAGCAGTCAAGGAAAGTGATTTTCAGAAATTGGGTGAATTGACAAAAGACTTGGAAATTGGTGTATTGGTCAATAATGTAGGCCAATCTCACGACATTCCTGTTCCGTTTCACATTACTCCTACGGACGAATTGCAAAACATCATCAACATCAATGTTACTTCGACCCTGCGTGTTACACAAACCCTGCTGCCGAGATTGTTGGCTCGAAAGAGTCTTATTCTCACAATGGGTTCGTTTGGGGGATACCTGCCTACGCCTCTTCTAGCCACATACTCTGGCTCAAAGGCTTTTCTGCAGACCTGGTCAATTGCTTTGGCAAGTGAGTTGTCAAGCAGTAGCGTCACAGTCAAACTCGTCAATTCCTACCTCGTCACTTCGAAAATGTCCAAAATCAGAAAACCCAGCATATCCATTCCAACGCCCAAAGTCTTTGTTGCTGCAACCCTCGGCGGTATCAAGAACGGTCCTGTCATCACGCCTCACTGGGTCCATTCACTCATGGCCAAGGCACTCGAGTTGATTGGTCGAGAGAACTCGCTCGTTGTAGAGGGAAACAAGAGCATGCACATGAACATTCGTGCACGCGCATTGAGAAAGAAGGAAAAGGCTGGGAAGCAATAGGAAAAAAGTCTTGGCAGACGTGATTTTTCTTTATTTGTTCATATTTGTCATCATTTTACCCCACAAATGGCGTCAAACAAAATCATCATGTTCCGTCCTCGACTTGCATTTGTTCAAGATTCCAGTCAACATGTCATTAGCAGGTACGTACGCTTATACAGTCAACCAAACGGTCCAGTATGGCATTGGATGCACGGCAACTGCCTTGCCGAAACTGCTCAAGCAATTTCATGTTGAACGAGTCTTAATTGTATGTGGTTCTTCACTGGCGAAAAAGACAGACGTCATTTCGAGCATCACCAAGATTCTAGGATCTTCCCATGTAGGCACATTCACAGAAATCGGTCAGCATGCACCGTATGAAGGGATTGAAAACGGCTTGAAGGAGTACCAGTCTTGCAAAGCAGACTGCATTGTGTCTGTTGGAGGCGGGTCTCCTATAGATGCCACCAAAGCAATCAGTCACGCGTCCCACGCACAATCAGGCACATTTATCACGCACATCGCCATACCAACGACCCTTTCCGCGGCTGAATTCACACAAATGGCCGGTTTCACGAAAGACGGTAAAAAAACAGGCGTGAGCGATGTGCATCTGTGTCCTGGCGCAGTGATTCTCGATGCGGAGTGGTCGTTGCAGACACCCATCAAGTTGTGGCTCACGACAGGCATGAGAGCACTCGATCATGCCGTGGAAACACTCTACCGCCCCTACGCGCCGCCATTCATCCAAACACTCGCGTATAGTGCCATTGCCGACTTGATGCATGACTTACCTGCATGTCAGCAGGATCAAAACAACAAGGAGATTCGTCAACGGTTACAGCTCGCTGCATGGCACTCTTTGTTTCCATACAAGCAGGAAGACGATGCCAAGAGCGCCCTCGGTTTGAGTCATGCATTAGGGTACATGATTGGTGCACCCTATAGTGTCGCACACGGCCAGTGCTCCTGCCTCACCCTCGGGTCCGTGGTCAAATATCAAGCGACGCACGCTTCCGATGAAAACAAGCAGCGTCTGATTCATGTGCTTGATGTATTGGGTGAGTCCAAGTCTGGTGATGCAACGAAAGATGTACACAAGGTGGGCGAGTTGATTGATGATTTGGTTGCACGACTAGGGTACAATCAGGGCATGTTGTCGCTGGGTGTGCCTAGCGCGGATGAACTGTCCAAGATCTGTCAGGGCGCAGGCCTGAAGGGCGAGGATTGCGACAGTATGATTCAGCTGTTGCAGGCAAAACTCTAGAGTGGCATTAAAATTGGCAATGTGAATGATGTAGTTAGTCCTTGTAATGCTGAAGTTCTCACGCCTGCGGCTCAGAATATTCTGCATTAAAGTCTATAGCCAGATTATGACACCACATGGCAAATGATAGGCGATTTGGTGCTTATCACAAATACCAAGCAGGTCACATTCTCGATTTGAAAACCGTTCTGTGTTTCGTCTATTTCGTTATTTTCCCAAGGCACTGTACCGCCTGCGGAAGCAATCGAACAAGGTGGTAGATGCATTGCAGCTTGAGCGTCGATAGATCATGAGTCTTGACTCAAACGCGATCCACTCTTATGGCGCCATCTGCGACTATCTTTGACTGAACGATGATTTGAACGACCATTTCAATGTATTCTCAATCTTCGTGCAATCACTCCTGACAGTCCCGTAATTTGCCAGTCGACCGCCGTTTGAGAGGAATCTACAAAAATTTACCGCTTCTTGCCTAAGGTCGTCTTCCAAGCAGTTGGAGGGCCCTCGACTTCTTTCAACTTTCGGAGAATATCGTCCTCGTATATCCAATGCATCAATTTGCTCTTTCCAGACTCTTCAAAATGAATCACGGGGACCTGGCTCGATAAGCATGGGCAGCCAGCTTGAATGAAAACACAGAATCACTGCCTCCTTACATCAAAGCAATACTTTTCGTCCCATTCTTCTTGACCGCTAGACTTGATGTTGATTTCTTGCCACTGCAGCGTCTCATGCGATGCCGAAACAGTTCTTTGTGCACCGACAAGTGCTTGACGAGCAATGCCGCACAAGTGACAAGTTGAATTGGTAAAGAGTGTCAAGACGTGCTTCTTGGACATTTGCAAACGAAAAACGTCACACTCCTCAGAATATGATACGGCTATAGACAGTCACAAGTACTAAACCCGTAAGCTTCAGATAAAGACCCTCTCGTGAACCAGTGTCAGTATCTGTGTTGCAACCGTTGCAATTCGGTTGCGGGGTGATCTAAAGATATTCCATGTCCAAGAACTTCTGATCACAGCCGCCTCATAAAGGCCAGCATAGTTTTCAACAATGTAATCACTACTACTATACATAAATATCGTTATGAGACTACAAAATCTTCATGTGTTTTCCATGACGGTCAGTATATTTTCCGTTTGCAGCTGGCACTTCTTGTACTGAGATGTGGAAACTCCATCTTGAACTTTGCAAGCTTCATGATGTGACTTCAAGGCGAGGCCGGTCTCTCCAACTCTCGAATACGAGAAGACTAATCGTGCATATACACGTAGGTGCTGCAGTCTTTCTGACGGAATATACAGTTGTCTCTGTCTTGCACAAGACATCCTTAAATTCTTGTCGCGAAGCATCATTCATACCTTACATATCAAATCTCACGCATCGCGATCTTCCACAGACGTTACAGAGCCATAATCACTACCTTCAAAGCCATCAAGAAGGCCTTCTTCTGCACCGACAGAATCAGCACGTTCGTGCTCGTGCCTCATGAAATGTCCGTACACGCTAATAAACCCTGTACTGACACCATGAACAAGGACACTGCCCAGGACCACAAAGTAGACAATCGGACTGAGACTAAGAATTGTCTCTGAATAAGGAACTTTTGTGGCTAGTGAAGGCTGGGATGTAGAACTGTCAGACTCTAGTTGCGACGTTGCGGTGATTGACAGAAAAATGGCGCCAACACCCATAGCTATTTGATTAGTACATCACTTGAAGTGAATAAAGTCGTCCTTACGTCCGAACCACCCACAAAATAGTGCCTCGCGGAACGACTTGATCACTGGTATGCCTTTCCAGAATACCATCAACGCAGGCACTCGTCTGAAGAGCAGAATTGCGATTGTCAATCCTACAAGCATGCCAACATTGAGGCCATTCTCACTACTGCTGAACATTTTCCATGGTATTGTAGCACCAAAGTAGATGAAGAAACTGGCGTTGAAGATCAAGTCAATGACAGCAGGCAATTGTGTATCTTTTGTATGTTTCGCGAACCAGCCATCATAGGAGAAGGCAGTGCCTGCGCCAAAGCACACTAAAAAGTCATCAGCACCAAGAGTACTGCCTACACCAACACACAGAACAGCCAAGAGAAGGTAGAATGAGAGAAATGCCGCTGAATCTACCATCTTTCGTTTCGCCAGACTCTTCATGCCGAGATTAGCTATATATCCGATGCAGACTCCCAGGGCAAGTCCGCCGAGACATTCATACAGAATAGTCACGAGGAACCATTCTTTCATTGCCGCGCCAGTCGTCTTTTTCAGCAGGAGGTAGACGGGAATATAGAGAAAGGGAAAGGACACGCCATCGTTGGCGCCAGACTCTGCACCTAATAGCTAAGTGTCCCGTTAGCTTATATGCCAACATGGATGAACAGCCATTCCGACTTACGTCTCGCAATCTCTTGGGAATCCTCTCCGAGAAATGTGAATTGCCGAGCACTGAAGCAGCAAGAACAGGGTCAGTCGGAGCTAAACATGCCGAAATGACAAAAGCAGTCAATAGTTCCGTCTTTGCAATGAAATACACTAGGAATGCCGTCACGAGGTAACTGGAAATCATGACTGGACCAAGCAACATGGCAAGACTCCTCCAGTGAACCCTGACCCAGCGTCTCGGTAATTCAACACCAATAGCAAAGACCTGTACACCGACAATGATTCGAGTCACTTCTTCCGTGATTGTATCCTCGTCAAACCACTGAATCGGGTCTATGAGATCGAGGCATCGTGGACCCACAAGAATCCCAAAGATTGTCGCAAGTGGCGGCTCAGCCAGATGCAGTCTGTTTCTGATGAATTTACTAAAGAGAGCATAGAGTATGAGGAACGACGAGACGCAAATATAAGTCAAGTGACTCGGAGTTAGTGATAGCATGGAAGTGGTTGACGGCATCAGCACAAAAGGCTAGACCTCTTCGTGTCTGTGAAGAGTTAGGGGCTCCAAGATGAGAAGAGAGCAAGGTAAAGGTCGCAATGGATGGATAAAAGAGGACATATCTTCATCGAGGAGAGAAGAAAACAGCACAATCGTCATTCTACGCTGTTGCGCGTTGTGTGGAGAAGAATTTGTGGATTTTCGCCAACTTCTTGGCGCATGCGGGCGCCTGCAATTGATGCGCTCGCAGTTAACAAATCCCACTCGCAGCATCTCATCCAATGAATGAGCAAAAAACCGCTCTTTTATCCACCACCATACCATCACCCACCTGAAACGATATTCTCATAGTGACCCGATACGTATAGCAGGCTTGTAGTTCATGACTTCACCCATTGACATACCCGCTGGACTAAGATCTACAAAACGATAAGCAAACCAGTAACTTATCGTATCTCATGATCTTCCGCCAGGTAGCATCGCCCTCTGAACAATGAATGAAATCTCCCCAGGCTGTCTGTATCCTTCAAAGATACAGCATATGTCACTGTGTGCCCCCGGTGATGACAGATACTTGTTTCAGAGCTAGCCGTGTACAGTGAGGTCTTTCAAGATTAGGAGACTGCAACACCTCACAGGCAGTGGGCCTCAACACTACTGCTGCGGACGACTTACGCAATGACTCTACCAATGACTCACTTTTGGCTCCCATATATGACTCATTGACCGACTGGATATTTGCCTGAATGAGTCATTTCTGGTGAGAGCTTAAGCATAATAGACCTACAGCACTCACACCAGCATCTCTTGATAATCAATCATCTTCAAGCACTACTTGAAGCAGATTAGGAGACACGAAAAATGTGCTGTTTCCCTCGAAGAGTTCCAGAAGGCAGCAAGACCACTAAAAAATCTTCTCCGGAGCAGACGGCTGTGGTAAGGATGCACGCGTCGCACTCCGAGAGCCTTGAATCCTTGCCGTCCATTACAGCCAGCCTGTATTTTACACCCCCGTCAACCGTTAGCGGCGCATCATACACGAATGTCCGACCCAAGTGACGATATCAAAGAGTTGTGCAGTCGGACAGAGTACCAAGCAGTTGATGACGCAAAACTCTCGAGGACAACTGATCCACACCCCACGACCTCTCAAGTTCGGCCTTTTCGGCCTGACAAGTCGTCCGCCGAGACCACGAACTTTGCCTGGATGGGAACTCGAACTCGAGATTGTTTACCACCGAACGCCGGAATAGAAGCGGTGCGCAATGATAGCCAATAGTAAGAAAGAAAATGAACGCACCCTTTTGACATACATGAAATGGCAAAACTCTGTAGTCTCGATACGAATCCCATCAAATTGACGAACAATGTATAGCGTGCTTGATATAGCCATAGACAAGGAATTGTCTGCCAAGATGCCGTTATGTCTCCTTGAAAAAAGCATCTTTCCACTAAAAACCCAGGTTGATCAGTGCTGGTCATGCTTACAATTCACAAGATTACACTCAAGATTGTGTAGATTCAATTTTTGATACATTTGTACTGTCACATCGATCAATGATGCTTGCTTCCAGGAGTGTTTCCCATACCGATGGCGAGCTCCCACTACTATGCAACGTGCAATCAGTCGATGTTTCGATGAATCAAGTTTCGAAGGGTAGGAATGCCCATGCAGTACAGATAGTGGCCACAACGGTAGAAACAACGACGAGACTCCACAACAATATTCTAGTCATTCGATTCAACTGACGTGTTTTCGTTTTGTCCATGATGCGGATGTAAAACAGTGTTGGTAGAATGACGCTGATGAGGAAAACGAATGCTGAACCAAGTACAGACATGACCCGGTCGAAGCTGGGAAAGAAAAAGGCAATGGCGAAGATGGTCAAATTGACCAGGATTCTGACACTCAGATACGCAATAAACCGCCTTGAACCTGCCTGTTTCTCTTCTTTCAAAGTTTTCAGTCCGAGAAATAAATCAATGTTGGCAGATATGCTCTTTGTCGTCATGGGTATTTTCGTCAATGCGGCGACAGCCGTCAGCGTTATAGCAACTTTGTTGAGCAAGTGTGGATACCCGGGAGTATTCAGCAGACTAATTGTGATTTCTGATGCCACATTTTCTCCAAACATAAGATACCCGATGATGCCCATAAATGCACATACCGCGGTTGAAAAACTATACGCTATCCAAATGCTCTTCGAGAAGTGCCTGCGCTGTTGCATATCCGTATAGACTTGAGGAAATATTCCATGACCACCAAAGGATGCCATGAGTAAGCCAACGGATAATGGGAACGCTCTCCAGCTAGGTGGAAGAACACTGGTTGGCATCGTGTCGCTTAGACTACCTGGTTTGACAGGTTTCCACACTCCATCGAAAAGGACGACCAGAATAAGTACTACGGTGCTCAAGATTCCGACTACACTGGCATAGGACAAGATCCTCAATGGTACGAGCGTAGCGGGCAGCATGATAGCTAAGCAGACCACTTTGAGCAAACCAGATGATACTGCAGGAATCACAGCACTAAAGTTGTCACTAAACAGAATCGTCATTGCCGAGCCAGCAGCCAGCAGTTCTAGCATGAAAACCAGCCCTGTAATATAAGTCATGACTCCACCATACGCCATCGTGCCAATATCTGAATAAGCATAAGCTTCCGGCTTTGTCTCCAGTGCACGCGCAAGTAATACTGCGGTATATCCTGTAATCAATGCCCCGGTGAGAAGGAGTACAAGACCCAGGATCCATCCTGCCAATTTTATGCCAAGCGGCAAGGACAGCAGTCCAATTCCAATCAATAAATTGGTAATGTTGAAAACTGTCTGGACAGTGGTGGATTTGTTGTAATTCTCCGATATCGCACCTTCATCTACAGATTGTGCAACCAATCTCGTCGATTCATTGGCAGTAGTCTCAGTAGATGTCTGACAAACAGGATTATAAGTGATAGGTGCGTCATGCGTCGAAGTTCTCCTTTTTCGAGAGACTGAATCCGAGTCGGTCCCTCCAATGCGGACACTATTCTCATCACGATTTGCAGAGCTTCTACGGGCTCGCGTGTCTACGGCATCAAACATGATCGACCTCTTGTAGGAAGCAGCAAGTCCTTCAACAAACGAGCTAGAATGCGAAGCTGCATAGCCATTTTCGCTAAGCTTTCGCGGTCTGGCCGGTATATTCATCGCAGAAAAGACAGATTTACATTAGACTTTGCTCCATGCATGATGGCCTATCGACTATTGCTAGCTAGACTTTGAGATAAAACCTGCAGTGCAAATTCAGCCAAGGAGCATGGCATATTTGTGGAACCAATCACATTCCAGTTCACCAAACTCAATTTGAAAGCGCTCGATCGTGCGTGATCATGATTTATTGCAAGCGTACATATACATATGATGATATATGTATGTATACACATCAGGCGCTGTCGTACACTGATCAGTGCTAAGGCTTGTTAATATCGGTGACGCGTGCTCCGTCTATTCTTATGTTGAGATGGCGCTATGCGCTATAATAAGATTCAGCAGAATTATATACTGTGCCAAGCGCTAGATAAGTAAAAGCGTATGTATGTTATATGAACTTTTCTTCCTTGTTGGAGCTGTACAGGAATTCCTTTGAATCTGTCTGCTTGACCATGACGATCTCTGATCCCTCATGTGAACCAGCCAGTGATTTGTCAAAGCTGTTCGACCGCGATGCTGTATTTACATGTCTTGGATTGTCTCCCAAGGAAAAGATGTCGGACTCCGAGACACGTCTGAAGCGCGAAAGCTCTGTGGTGTTCTCGGGAGTGATTGCTGCACGCCTTCGTGTCAAAATTCTCGAAAGATGTTTAAAGCATGACTTGGTGTAGTCAATGATACCGTCTTTGTCTTCAAAATACCGCCAAGGATCATCGTCCCAAAGTTTTGATTTTCTGGGTAGTATAACAGGCTGAATTGCGAGGGTCTCATCAAACTTGATATATGATCTCGAGATCTGCTGGAGCACTGGGTCGGCCCGTTGTTTTGAGCGATAGCTCCCAAGCCAGTACATTTGCTCATGCTCGCGAAGGTATCGATTGCCATTGAATGAATGCAAGACAGTTTCTCGACCCTTGCGACCCAAGGCTCGTCGTTCTTCTGTCTTGTCATACATTCTCTGTGTAATCCAATCAACGTCTTTTGTGGTAAAGATTTCTGGCATGGGCGGCGGAGAGTCGCCACAGTATTTTGCCCACGGCCCAAGCATGGAAAGGATCTGAATCTGTGCGCGAGCAAGCGCTACAGAATCATTCGGAGGCACGATTTCACCGTAACGAATTTTTGGATCTTTCGGATCTGAGATGACCAAAGCAGTAGCTCCAACGTCGGTCGCAATAACTGGACAACCAGACAACGCCGCCTCTCCGATCGCTAGTGGCAAACCCTCTGACAAGGAAGAGTTCATGAAGGCCCAGGCATCTTTGAGAATTTCTTTCGGATTACCGAAGCCGGCAAGCTTGACATTATTTTCTAGCTTGCGACTTTTGATGATGAACTCGGTTTCTGCTGTGTATTGGGGTGTTCGGTCCATAGCGCCGTAGATGACCAGTCGGTACTTGGTAAATTTGAAACGATTAACAATGATATCAGCAGAATATACAGCGTTCTTCACGTCTTTGATGAACTGTACATTGGAAAGCATCATAACTGTTGGATTTTCTGACTGAATTTTGTCAACAGGCTCAAATCTTTCCATCTCGGAAATACCATTGACGACAGGATCAATCTTCCGTGCAAACCCGATTTTCTGTTGTCTTCGGCCCTGATCAGAACCGATGTCAGCTTCCCAACCAGGATTAAAGAGGTTTGTACATGGCAGTATTACATCTGCGTGAGTGTAGCAGAGATGGCTAGCCATCTTGATTGCACCAAGGAGCATGTTCTGTACAGATAAAGACAAAATACACTGTGAGCTCGACACATTGAGGCAGGATTCGCGCCAATAGATAGCATGATCCCAAATCATGTAGGTCGTACCACGCTTGAGCTTAAGAAGCATACCGAATAAGGATCCCACTCCATGATGAGTGCATTGAAACACTGTAGGAACGACTTCCGGTATTCTGACTGAAAAGACAAAGAAGTATCGAAGCCACAATTCCATAGCTTCGTCAAATTGCGCCATGGTAGGGAGTTCGAGCGCGAAATACGTGCTGGTAGAAACAGAATTCGGTGTGTCCTCTAACCACGACTGGCGCCAGCAGTGCTTGACATGATTCGATTTCCAGGTTTTCAGATAGTCTTTTTCTTCGAAGTATGTACTCAGATCAACGAAAGCTTGCGTGAGCTCGACTAGGTCTTGTTGCGAGTAAATTAGTGTCCGGGCTCCTTTCACTAGTCTTCTCAATATAGGAAGGAAACGTTCTTGAATATCCCGTTCAGTAGTGTGATGCTCACGATATAAGACCTGGCTGTCTAGTAGATTATCGAACAAACCATGATATGGCGATAGATAATCCAAGCCCCACAATGGAAGAACTTTGACCGACTGAACATTCTTATCGACTTGATAACGAGGAACTCCAAAATCATTGGCAGATTCTGTAAAGACGTGGTTTCGAATTGTAGTGTGACCATTGACAAGATCACGACGACAATTTGAAACACCTCCAGGCTGGTCAGGGAAGCAGCCCGTGTCAAGGAACATAATAGACAGCCTATCATCAGTATCACTATAGTTCTCCTCATACTTCCTCGTCTTAACATTCGCGGATCCACCTGTACCCATAGTGTACAGATCAGACATTTTGTATGGCAGAAAAGTATTTTGTGAGACGGCATCGTCTATGTCAATTCGTGCTATGATTGACTCGAGATGGTCGTCCAGGTAGCGTGCCGCACGAGAAAGGTGACCCGCTTCTCGCAAGGACCAATATCGAGCTAAACATTTTTCGTGTCTCAGGATTTGTGTATCTACATAACACGCTGTGACACCATCTAAAGACTTCGACTTATGCCACCTAGACCACAGTATTGAGCGGAGTGTACCACTATCGAGCGGAGAATAGGTTACAGAACAGGCGCGCGAGGATAAAGTATTAGAGATTCGTCTCCAGATGCCTGTGACTTTGGGATGGTGAAAAAGAAGATCTTCTGTGTCAAAGTGAAGCAAAATCGGCTTGTTGATCAGCTTGTGGGGATCCTTGGTAATCCATTCCGGAATTTTCTCCAAAAATTGCACCCGTCCCTCTGAGTTGACCTGTGCACAGATAAGTGTTGGATCGCGCTTATGATGGTAAGTGTACTGGATTTCCCAGCGCTTGTCCTCCTTTATGTATACGACCTTGGAAACTTTCTTGGTGGGCTGCCAATGCTGTAAATCAGCATTCGCCGAGTACGTGTCGCGTGGCGTGCACCAAAACATAGATGCGCTCATATCAGGAAAGACATAGTCCGCTTTGAGAACATCTGTACGTTCATCGTCTAATGTATACAAATATTGGAATGTACACTCGTGCTCCCCAAACTTTGTGGTCCCATGAGATATTCGTCCTTGAAGATCGTAGTAATTTCTCCCGGTCTTGTCATTGCGCCATTTGGGCAGGCGGTCCGTGATTTCGTCATATTCGTACTCTGTAGTATCACTGACTTCGCCTTTGTTGAAATGCTCGATTTGCACTAGTCTTCTGTGAGAGTCGTAATGACATTGAGCAGTCTTCTGCGAAACGTCTGCCGGCAACTTTGCGAGAGCTCCAGAATAAGCAGACACGATCAGTCGTCCACCAGGCCAGTCAAGGAATCCTGTGACCGGTCCAAAGGGGTCGTTGATCACGATCCGATTCGAAAACAGCTGTCTAGATATCCCTTTGCGACAGTAACTCAAGATATCGGTCAACTCCGGACGAGAATGTAAGAGCGTCAGCTCAATGGAGAATCTTCGAAAGGCTGCACACAGCCTCCATACAGCCAAAATAAGCGACCTCACTGGATTACGGAGGATGCTACCCCGTGTACGATAGTGCAACTCTCTAGGTACATCTGGATCGCCGTTACTGACTACGGCAATGTACTGAAATAAAGTGTAGAGACCATAAAAAATACATTGCCTCCAGGAATTTGAGCTTGAAAGCTTACTGGCCTCGATCTGAGAGCGGCTCATTGGTTGTGATGGCATGTAAAGCTGTCGCGAGACTTGGCCATCAAGAACAACACGACAGAATTGTTGTATTTTCATCGCTAGTTGTAGCTTGACGTCACTTCGAGCGAGAACCTGATTCCAACTATCGTCAATTTTCATGTGCGTAACGATGAACGTGCATGTTTGTGCTTTGGGCACATGCGACTCTCCAACTATTCGACTGACTATCAGTTGTCTCAAATCTTGTGGTATTTGTGTCCATTGCACGTTGACCTCAATACCAAGGCAGCAGTGTTTCAGGACTTCAGCGCTGGTCCCTTGGCTTATCCTCTGAATCTCAGCAGGATCGGTGGAACTATGAATTTGTTCCACCATTCTCTGAGGTATTTCACTATTAGTTCTGCTGGTGAGAATCATCTCAGCACATACAGCATCAGCATGAGACATATGAAAGAGCAATTCGCAAGCCTCGTGTAGCATAGCTTCACCGATCTGTCGGGCAATGTTTGTATGATGAACCGAGAGCCACGAATCAGACATAATCACCACGGGTATACACACCTCAAGAATTTCGTCGTTATTGAGCCTACCGAGCGCGGATACCTGTTCGATATCATGTTCTGAGAGATACTGAATAGACGTCAAGTACAGTCGAATCTTGCCAGATTTCCAGTGTTTTAA
Source organism: Taphrina populina JCM 22190 (assembly GCA_000836195.1). Lineage (NCBI taxonomy): Eukaryota > Fungi > Ascomycota > Taphrinomycetes > Taphrinales > Taphrinaceae > Taphrina > Taphrina populina. The sequence goes on from DF820117.1 coordinate 73,003, forward strand.
AGTGGTTTGCAAAAGATCAAGCCACTTTGGAAATGCTGCTACGACCTCAGGAGGAGGATGAGAGTGTAAAAAGTACTTCTCTAACGACCACACTAATTCGGGGTGTCGATCAAGCTTGACTTGAAGCAATCGGCTGTAGTCCCACTCAAAGATGCCCTCACGGAGAGCTTTGGACAACCGCAACGATCCGTTCCAATCAAGGCCAATGTACTTCTGAGAGTGTGTCTTCCATCCTGTCTTGTGCATGAGATCCTGTGGGGAATGTATGTCGTCTTCTACTTCGTCCCTGCTTGAGCCGAATTCAGCAGCACAGAAGGATCCAATGCCGGCCAACGAATTACAAAGGCCCATGCAGATGACATCAATGTACATAAAGTTGTACGTGGCCGGCACCAGGTGTAAGACTATCCCAGCACAATAGCCAGTTGCAATTGCACCAACGATGATCAGAAATGCTGTCGTACCGTCCTTGATGAATACACGGTTGAACTGAAACCACAAGACGAAAGAATAGGATAATGCATACGCCAAGAACAGTATCAATTCGCGGCCATCGTCGACCCAGAAAATAAGCAACAAAGTCCATAGGCCGAACAAAGCGAGCATGATTGTGAAAAGATCACGAATCGAGCTCCAGTAGAGCTTCTTCTTCCTTCCCATCTCTCGTGTTTCTTCGAGTTCCAGATTATCAGCAGACTCGACAGAGCGTGCAGAGGTTGCTACGACTGCAGTCCAGCAGAACTGTAATTGGTAATCGAGAGCGACTGCTGAAGTGAGGAAATAGGACAAAGCGAAGGAGATTGCGTATCTGTTGCGTGGATTCTTGTAGAGATTAAGCGGACCATCCCCAGCGGCCGACATTGTGATAGATATCCACCGATCCAGCAGAGCAGCGATGAACATGACCACATTGTATGCAATATCATTCTTCGCATAGCGGAATTGCAGGAAACCGGAATGCTCTTTTAGACCTCGGACAAAGTTTTGGTACGTGTTGAGGGAGACTTTTAGCTGGTTGTTCCACGCAGAGGAGAATGGTGCTGGAACTTCTGCTCCCGGTCCAGCATCTTTTTTCAGAAGCCAACGAGAATACTCCAATCCAGGAGCTAATTGAGCTTCCAAACCATTGTTTTTAGTCTTCCAGGGCATAGTATGCTTGTTCCTGAGCTCCACAACAGCGGACTCTAGGGCCTCGCGTGCTGTTTCGTACTCTATTGCTGTGTCATTATCCATCTGCGGATATCGAGACTTGTACCACGCGAGCACTTGTTTATCGTCTATGCAGGTAATTTGGGTATAAAACTGAGACCATTCCGCGCACAACTTACGAAAGTTTATGTAGAGCACGGTGAGGAATGTGTAAATCACCACGAGATATATGATTATATCGTGACCATGCACAAATGTTGACAGAATAGGAGATATTATTAGAATGGGTAATGATTTCCACAATGTTGATCGACCAGAACGCAGCGGGCTCCCGTCCCGGTGCATAGTAGCCAGTATCCCAAGGATGTTCAGGTAAGTTGAAAGCGCCATCAGATAAAGGAAGAAAATAAGGGCGGGATACCAGCCCTGCTGACCACCGATACCTAAGCCACCTAATACAGCGACAACTGTAGTCAAACAAAATGCTCCAGAGAGCTTCTGCACCATGACGTGATTTAGAGAGTCGAAGGCTGCGTTGTATAGGTAATAACCGCCCTAACAGGTTAGTTGAAGATTTGAGTGGCGCGACCTCTTTATCTTACACTGCTACCACTCCATGCAATCGTGCCCGAACATAAGAGTAAGGCGGTCAGAAGACCGAGAGTACTATATTGTACCTCGTCACCCTTCATGAAGGCAGTCTGAAACACGCCACGACCAAGGAAGACCAGGAGCATCACATCACATACAGCTGGCAGACAGAATACCGAAAGAAACGCAAATTTCTGGAGCCTCGGGAAGAACACAGCGTTCTTGGCTTCGAATGGGTTCATCACTTCTGGATCACCCGGGATTGTGCCCTCTTGAGTAGGTGTTTCGACCTTATGGTACGCAGTGAAGACGTCAATGCCATTCCAAGCTCTGGCTGGTGGGGGGTTTTCTCCGAGGTACTTTCGATATCTGGTGTAATGTAATGCGCCGAGAATACCAGGCGTAACATCGAAGTAGACCTCACATTGTGAACCTATTACCCAAAGTTCAGAAAAAACACCAGGTTGGTCGGTCTGGAAATGATAGACAGGACATCTGTCCGAGCTCTCCAAATATGTTTCTTCCACCCCATACTTGCGAAAAACACAGAACACCATCAAAGCTGTAAGGTCTTGCTCGATCGACGCCGCATTCCGAAACCCAGAAAGCCCATATGATTCGCATAAAGCATTAGTGATTGCGTCTATTGTGGAGGAATCATCGTCACGTAAAGCACGAACGATATTGTATTCCACAATTCGGTACATCCTAGCAAGCGCCGTCAAACGCGGTAGTCTTGTGTACCCTTGTTCAGCTAGCCAGTCTAAACGTAATTGCAACAGATCTGAAATTGATATCTTTTCGTCCAGGAACATTTCACCATGAAGCTTTTTCCAGGCTGTCTGGGTGGTTTCCTCTATAAGCAGATACCTGGCATAATGAACTACGTTTGACAAAATCGAGCAATCAGCGTCTCTCGAAATGCGAATTTGTTGAAGATGTGTTAGCAGTTCTGCGTGGGTAGATTTGCGCAACTCTGAAACAATCCGCTTAGGCAAACCGTGATCATTCTCCTCGGAAGATGTAAGAATGAGCTCGATCTCGAAGCAGCGCCGCCGCGAGATGCCGTTGTTGAGAAGGAAAGTGTGCAGAATAACAGCGGAAAGATCAGTAGCCATAAGTGACACGTAAATATATAGGAAGTCCTGAACATTTTCTGAGACAGACCACATATGGAACCTTGTTTCAGGGAGCATGAATCCTGAATCAAGTCCACGGAAGACCTTGATCCCTCCGTTCTTGAGCTCGCTGAGCAGTGTTGCGACGAGGGACAGCTCCGAGTTTTCGAGTGAGCCACGATATTGCGGATCTTTGAGCATGGGATCGATGCGGTCTAGGACCTCTTGCATTTCATATAAAGAAAGTTCTTGAGAGAGCTCTAGCTTGCGCATATGAGTCTGAGTTCTCAAAATCGACAAAGCAAGATGATCGGTGATCTGGTCTCGAAGATCGTAGCAAGCTTTAGTCGATAATCTTTGGCCATTTTCGCCAGTAGAAAAGTATGAAGTTCTTGTTTGGAAATTAACTGTCCAGTTTGGTGCATAAAGTTCCACGCATGGATCGTCACTATTATCGAGAAAGTACGGTTCTCTTACGAAACTTGCTTCGATTCCTGGGAGTGCGGCATCTAACCTTGTGAGGTTGATGACGGCGTCTTGGTCGCCATGATCAGAAACCACGGCATCGTTCCATTGACGATGAAGGTCAAGCACTTCTGGTCTTTTCAACCAGTCGAATGCACTTTGAGGCTCCTTCATCGGAGAGCAACTCATAAGGTCGCTTAAGTCCTTGTGACATGCCGCAAGCAAGACCTCGTGAAACCTGGCAAATTTGTACGCTCTTCTCAATGTTGGAGTAGAGGGCAATTCACACGGGTCATGTAGAATAGTGGTGAAACTTGGACGAGTCCCTTTCTGTTTGCCACAACGTGCTAGAACGTCTCTGAGCTCGAATCCACGAAAGAAGTCACGTCGCAATCCGTTCGGTAGTATCGTTGCATTCCTTATGATAAGGCCATCGATGAGAGCAAGGTTCATGCCAACAAGATCTGTGTAAGGTGGTTGAAGCTCCATGAAGATGATCAGATTCAGCTTGCGAAGATGTTGTGCTAGTGTCAACCATTGTTGAGCTGTGAACACATCAGACAGTTTGAAGACTATACCACGAAACCACGAGTCCTGAGAGAATCTGTCGTGTATTATGCGCATGATGTGCAGTATCTTACTATCTTCATCTTTGCGCGAGTCCAAAACGTCAGGCGGCCTTTCCTCAAGCGTCTTTTGAGGGTCGCAGTATCCTAACATAATATGTCCTGGTGGATTCGGAAGCACGATCTCAGCGTTGATCGGTAGAGATATGAGATCCAGGGCTGGCGAACTTGATTCGAAATTCAATTGCAAGGTGTCCCAAAAAGCATAAGTAGCTGCCGTAGCTAGTGAATCAGCATCGAGTGTCGCATAGTACGGCTTGTTGACTACGTCCTTGAGCAATTGAGCGAGATTGTCGTTGCTTCGTAATTTGATTTTGACGGGCTGAGCGCGATATTGACGCCACTTGTACTGACATAGGATGAAGGTGTAAGCGGCGATCGGGATAAACAAGGACGCCAATGACACTCCGAGCAATGACCATTGATACCAGTGCTGAAATCTGCGCTGAGAATCAAGAGGCTGAGAGTCGTAGATGAGAGCATGATTCCTTAGTAGCTGACCTTTCGAGGTGTAGTTGACTACATATATGTAGGCTGGAGAAGGCATCAAATGCCAAAATTATCGGTATGTACAAATCTAATTGTTGCTCGTTGATGTGTCTGACCTACCCAAGCACGTTGAATTTCAATATCCTCGGGAACAAGAAGGCCGTCGTCATCTTCGTAGTCTCGATGTGATGTAGAATGACAGTGTTCGCCACATTCTGTGTTTTGATGCTGATGGCCGGTGCTCGAGGACGAGTAAAGCCAGGAGCGTAGGGCTCCCGCGCTGGTTGTGCCGCCGATGAGATCTCGAAAAAGCAAAACAAATGGCAACCTTCCGCAAAGAGTAATATTTCCCGTTTGCCAGGCTGATCCACTCCAACGCCATGGAAAATCTCCTTTGATAATGTTCCCGCACCGTCATGGCAAGTCACGTCCCTCAACAACTGACTTGAGAGCAGGGACGGCAACCGGCAAAAGCCGCAAGGTCTGGGCCATCTCGGGCCAGGTAATCGTGTTCTAGAGAATGTAGTCACTAGTTCTGTCGGAATCTTCAGAAGAATTCTCGCGCGGTCGCGTAAGAATTCCGTTTAAAGTCAATAAGCAGTCAGCCACAAACTTTCTGAAGCGCCGAACATAAATGCCGGATTCTGATTGGTCTAGACAGTTCTAAATCTCCCGCTTCCGGTATGTTAATTCTACTTAGACTCATTTCCTGTTCAAGCGTGGCTGGACTCTAGCATACAAGCGTTCTCCATCGTTCCAGGAACCTGTAATACTTATGGAGAAGTGCCGAATGCCATTCGAGAGAGTTTTATTCCAACCGACGCCCCCTCTCACTCCAGGCGCTCTTCGAGTAATTATACACTTATCTGCGGAATAAGCCAACGATTCTTGCTTCAGCTGCGTCGCTTCGACGAATACTCGATAATCATGGCCCGCGAAATACAGGGCTCTACCCAGGCCCCACAGACTATTCAAGTCCCGCAGGCGAGACAGTCAATGGAGAATAAGCCAATCGTCCTTGTCACTGGAGGCTGTGGATACATCGGCTCCCACACGACCTTGGAACTACTCATCGCTGGCTGGTCCGTGGTAGTGATTGATAATCTTAGCAATTCCAACATGGAAGCGCTCAACAGAGTATACTACCTGCTACGAGAATACTTCTTATCCCAGCGGTCTGCTACGTCGTCGACTTCCTTTCCGCAGCTTCATTTCATCGAGGCAGACATTCGTGACAGAAACCAGATAGCCAATGTACTCAAGGCGTACAATACCACAAAGCATATGTCACTTCCAATTTTTCAGATCAACTGCGAGCGAGCCGCATATAGAAACGTCTCCGTAGCGTTCCAAAGCATCAAGACAGCGACTCCTTTGCGAAGTGCCGTGAAAGACTGTGGGAAAATTACTCATGTCATTCATTTTGCAGCCTTGAAGTCTGTGGGAGAGTCTGCAACGAAGCCACTTGACTACTATTTCACTAACGTATGTGGTCTTCTGAATGTTCTCTCGGTTCTAGACGAATATGGAGTCAAGAATATAGTATTTTCTTCCTCCGCAGTGGTGTACGGCTCATCTAATGGAAATTACATCTCGGAGGATGCTGTTTCGACTGGCGGAAAAGGACCAGGCTCAGGTCTTTTGACTAATCCTTACGGGCGAACGAAATGGATGGATGAGGAGATTCTGAATGACTGGTGCATTGCTAATCCATCCGTGCAGACTGTTGCTCTGCGATATTTCAACCCTACCGGATGCCATCCGTCTGGCCTGATTGGCGAGGACCCTGCAGGTATACCCACGAACCTTATGCCGATTGTGCTACAGACCTATCAGCGTCGACGCAGCAAAGTTGCAGTGTATGGCTCGGACTATGACACCAAAGATGGTAGTGGTGTAAGAGACTTTATTCATGTGGTGGACCTTGCAAAAGGTCATGTTGCAGCCATCAATAAGCTTGCGACACCCATCACTCCCAAAGGACCGTCCGCTATGGGAATCGAGTATGTCGACAATGCCGAAAACTATCATGTATATAATCTAGGAACTGGAACGGGATATTCTGTACTGGAAATCATTAGAGCCTTTGCCATAGAAACTGGAGTAGAGATTCCTTTTCTACAAGGTGATCGCAGACTAGGAGATCTCGGATCCGTCACAGCTAATCCGACAAAAGCTTTCCGAGAGCTTGGATGGTCAGCCACACACGGACTCCAAGAGATGTGTGCCGATCTCGTCAAGTGGGCCAACAAGAATCCTACTGGGTACCAGAGGCTGCGAAAACTCAGCACTATGGCAGTCGAGGATCAAGGTAGATTTCTCAGCCGGGTCAGAAAAGCCAGCATTGTACACCGTAAGCAGTCTATGGCGCCTTCGGCCTTGGGTTTAAACATGAACTCCTTTGCAGATATTGCAGAAGAAGACGAGCCCCCCTCACCAGTTGACGAGCAGTCGCCTGATCTCACAGAACTGATCAAATCGCTTGTAGTCGATGACGATCTCTTCGGCATGGTCAGTCGGCCCGACGAGAGCGCTTTCACCTGGAGCTCTTCAGGCTTCGGAAAAGCTGGCGTGGCTTATGGTATGGGTGACAAGTCTTCCGCAGATAGGGGATCGCAGCCTCGAGCTATGATCTCTCCAGGCGAAGAGCCGACGAGTCCTGGTGGAACAAAGATTGGCGGTGAATATCCGTGGAACTCATCAGTCAAAACCTAGTACTCCTTCCTATTACCATGGAGATACCAACCTTTGAATTTTTGTTTCAGCGATGTGCGCCGCTTGGGTTTCTGATGTGCGCCGCTTGGGTTTCTATAAGAATTTCTATCGTAGATAATTGATGATATTGTACTCGACACATCTCGGTTTCCACTCCTATAGTAGCTTATTGTGTCCGTCGGTCTTATTCGACGTTGAGCCCGGTGCTTGTGCCACACCGGCCCCATAAGTCGTCATTGCCGGTAGTCAGCAGATCGGCTGATGCTTCGATTCCACGTTGACAAAAGTCTTGCACATGCGCAATTGTGCTGTGGTCCACTCGAGTGATCGCCAGTCTACTGAATGACAACCGCACCCTCATCTAGATTCCCGCTACCTTGGTCGAGCTCGATCGCCCAGTGGTGGGCTACGTCAAGTGCCTCGCCACTACAAATACAAAATGAGATCTTCTCGCTAGCTCCGTTCTGGTCAAAGGCAGATCATAGAGTTGCTGCACAGCAGTTTGTCCAGTTGAGTGGCAAGAACCGGTTTCTCAATGAAATATCAGTCAAGAGCGCCGACTCCGCGGATGGGAAAACAGCCACAGGTAATGTGGTCATGTTACATGGCTACGGCGCCGGTATAGGGTTCTTCTTCAGGAACCTGGAAGGCTTGACGAAGTCACTCGTATCGAGGATGGATTTCTATGCTGTAGACTGGCTCGGCATGGGACTCTCTTCTCGTCCATCATTCTCCATCAAAGCGAAAACACCAGAAGAAAAGGTCACAGCCGCGGAGTCCTTCTTCCTCGATGCGTTGGAGGAATGGAGAGAGAAGCGCAAGCTGGAAAAGATGACATTAGTTGCACATAGTCTCGGTGGCTACCTTGCTGTAAGATATACCAACAAGTATCCTGAACGTGTGGAGAAATTGATTCTCGTTTCGCCCGTGGGCATACCCAGTAATCCGTACGAGAAGATCGCAACACCATCTTCCAAAATCGATACCTCGAAGCCTCCTACTTCTGTGGGAGCGGAATTTGGCGATATCGATGAGCCAGTCGAGAAGAAATCACTTCCGCGATGGATCACCACACTATGGGAGGCCAATATATCACCTTTCGCTTTTGTGCGCTGGGCAGGACCTTTCGGACCTAAGCTGACGAGTGGATGGACAGGTCGCCGATTCAGCCATATACCCATGGACCAACAAAAGTTGTTGCACGCGTATGCTTATGAGATTTTCAAGGGCAAAGCGAGCGGTGAATATGCGTTAGCATATCTCCTTGCTCCTGGCGCGTATGCTAGATCGTGTCTCAAGGACGTCATACCGACCAAGGTACCTGTTTTGTTACTCTATGGAGACCGTGACTGGATGGACGAGGGCGCTGGTAGAAAGGCCGCCGAGGTAGCCAATAGCAAGCCAGGAGGGGACGCAAAAGTTATAAAGATATCAGATGCTGGACATCATTGCTATCTTGATAATCCGCCTGAATTCGATCAAGTGGTGCTCGACTTCATCAATAGACCGCCGAGAAAGCAGAGCATATAAGCGGGTTTTATCTGCTTGCACGCTAATTCACTCCCGGCGATATGTATAGGAAACATGATTGCTATAGTATTGTACATTATTTAGACTCATATAGATGCCACCTGATGGTTGCAAACATCCGAGGAATCGATCCATTGCACATGAGTACATTGGACGCCTGCTCGGTCGTGGCACAAATCGTGGAGAGAGGCAGTTCAATTTTTTCCTTCTTGCGCATCATGCATCCATCATTGCGTGTTTGAGATGAACATCCTGTAAGCTCACTATCCCGATGAACCTCTAATCTCATCTCACTCCACGCCTCCCCCTCGTCCTTGCAAATCGAGCTGCTCAGAGTCCTTGAGTGCGACATGCCTACTGCACCAAGAATGCCTTCTACAACACCAACAATCAATGAGTTTCCTGAATCATCATCCTCTAGCAAGAGCGACAAATTAGTGCTGAAACCGCGACGAGACAGTCATAGCACAAATGGCGAGCCCAAAATCCGATTAAGCAACGCCATCGATTTTGACGGCCTCTCTTGGCCCGCCGCAGGAACGAAACAACGGCTCTATGAGTCTGAGGAAGAAGCCGCAGCTCGACTCGCGAAAATGACGGGTGCCGTAACGACACTCCTCGAATGTTTGGGTGAAGACCCTGGTCGGGAGGGCTTGAAGGCGACGCCTGAGCGGTACGCGAAAGCCATGCTATATTTCACAAAAGGCTACACGGAAGACTTGCGGGACGTACTCAATGAGGCTGTCTTTGAAGAAGATCACAATGAAATGGTGATTGTGAGGGATATTGAAATTTACAGCATGTGCGAGCACCACCTCTGTCCGTGGTACGGGAAAATGTCAATCGGGTATATCCCCAACAAACGGGTCATTGGACTCTCGAAACTCGCTCGAATAGCGGAAATGTTTGCTCGAAGGTTATCCGTGCAAGAACGATTTTCTAAGCAAGTCGCACAAGCACTCCTTGAAGTGCTGCGGCCACAAGGAGTCGCTGTCATTGTTGAAGCAAGTCATATGTGTATGACTATGCGAGGCGTCCAAAAAACTGGTGCAACGACAGTTACGAGTTGCATGTTGGGTAAGTACTTTTGTGCGCGTGCTCGTTCGCGTGTATGCTAAACAGAAATCTTGGCATGTAGGACTGATAATGTAGGGTGTTTTGAGAAATCACAAAAGACGAGAGAAGAGTTCTTGTCCCTCGCATTGAGGCGGTAAACATCGCAGGATCCCCTCCTGCGTTGAAGTCACTCAGTAAGCCTCATACGCATGATAGCCATGATGCTTGTTCAGATTACAAGCAATAGCGACCACGTCCATCCAGGTCCGGTCTTCTTATCGTTGACCCACAACAGCCAGAGCCTTTCAACGAGCTTCGGTTATATTCTGTACAATCTAATTATTTACGACTAGAAATTTTTGAAGTGGTGTCTTGTTCTAAAACCCTGCCTGATATATGTAAAGTATAAATGAATTGTATCGCAAGCACCACAATTACATCTGAGCGTGCTGTGTTCAGCAAAGTATAGTGAGCAGTCTTGTACAAGCGACCTGTATCTTTCGGCGAATTGCAACGACATCTTTATGACATCCTGCTTTCCACCTTCTCCTCAGGTTGTGTAAATGATATTACATTTGTAAAGTTATCTGCTTCATTATGTCCGCCCTCTTGAGTCGCGTATTTCGACAACTCGATGAGAAGATGAATTGCAGCGACCGGAAACACGCTGCCGTTCCGATCGACAGGCAACGTGTCCTGCCACAGAGATTACACACTGAGTAACGATTGGCGCTAGCGCTAGACCGCGATGATACTTTGAGTGTCATCATCATTAAGCATAAAACGTGTAATTTCCATTGTATTGATAATGTGTAGAGATCTCATAGATTCTCTCATTGTAGTTGATTGGACAGTGTCAGTCATCGTCTCAAACGTTTGCGAGCTTGTTCGAGAATACCTATACGATCATTCCACAATTGCTTTATAAGATCGATCCTAGTACTTTCAGCACTATCAGTGTCGCTCAAACGCGCAATATGGTCATGTGCGAGAGACAGTTCAGCAGTTATGGTGTGTTCGAACAAATGATTTACTTCTTGTTGGTCAATCGATCCATTGATATGACCATTGACAAACTGGAAAAGACTGCGACAACCAGGAGTCCCTTCAATGCATTCCGTATCAGGCAGTCGTGCAGCACGTAAAGCTACCTGTGTGCGAAAGGAAGGGTAGCCATACGCATCGATCGTGTACTCTTCGTAATAACCAATTTCCATGAGAAGCTTCTGGTGAGATGGACGCAGGATCTGTAACAAGGCGTCATCAAGAGATATACTGTTATCAGAGTTCCTCGGTATGATGAAGCCATATTCACAAAGAAGAGCTTCGTTCGAGTGAGCGCCATACGAAATGAAGACTTCTTCGCCAGCAGTATACGAGGATTGACTGATCACACTCAGACCCTTGATATCGTAAGATAACTTGCAGTGTGGTGTCGAGGATGGAACGTGATTGAGCATGTCCACCAATGGTGAACAGGCGTAATTGTCGTCCCTCGTGGATACCGGAGACAACGCTTGATAAATGCAGCGCGAATTAACAACAAGCCAAGCCCATTGGAACTCAGCTTCAGTAAACTTCGGCCAAGCGGTCTGGTCCACATTTCGTTCAGGACAGTGTGTCGTGATGAACTCCTTGGCGAGGCCGATGTGTTTTTGGAAGACGACTTGCTGCTTCGCCAAGTACCTTTTGGCATAGCCGGTCAAAAGGTCTGTCAATTTCGAACTCCATGAAAGAGGAATCGTATCGAATGCTTGGGGTAATGAGGCAATATAGCCTCCCAGCTGGCTGTCTGGCAGGCTCGCTTGATACAATATGTACAACGTAAGTGCAACATGTGCGGGAATAGGCGGGCTGTATTGGTCAACTTTATGGAGAGTATACTCAACGAAAGACACACCTTGTCCAATCGAACCCAAAGTCCTTTGCAATCAATTTCAGGTTCAGCAAATACCTTGTTGGTATAGTGAGAAGAATCTCATTCTTTCGAATGTCCGTTACTGCTGCCAGACCACGTCCTGTCTGGGGAAATTGTGCTAGCTTCACCTTGCTAATACGGACATCTTTGTAGGCAAGAGAGGCGAGGACCTGATCTCCCTCACCTAGCATTCAACCACCCTAAGTCAAAGAATGGTGTCGAGTCGTTTCAGCCTCACAATGTCTGACCTTGACTTGTATTCTGGGTACAGTTTTTGTACTCGAGTACAAGTATTATACGCACAATGTGACAGTACTAATATAATACTAGTACGACTATTTGTCAAGTAGACTGACGTAGTATCATGCATCTCGAGTAGCCACAGTCCGTGGATTGCACGCAGCGGTACCTCCGACGAAATAGTGGCTGTTAGAGCTCTAGAGCTACTGGGTAGCTAGTGCAGAAGAATCACAACAAACTTCAAGGAATGATTCCAACTATGTCTGCTTATTCGAGGTTATAACGAGGTGAGGGTTGAGACATTGCAGGAAGCCTTCAGTTTTCTTGTAACAGCGTCTACTATATTCAGTCTCGATACAAAATTGATAAAGAGAAGCAGAGCGACAGGCACTGATAGGCGTTCATAGTGCAGCTGCCCAACTTCAGAACAACTATGTAGGAAACAGCGACAGCGGCTGTCATGGACGGGCAAATCGCGCCGTGGCATCACTTCTCTTCCATAGATTGGTCAGTGCCAATATGAATCTCCATCGATGCCTGTTGTGCTGCTTCTTCTCTTCCCTCTTTCTCCCCTTTTGTGTTTGATGATATGTTGCTTTCATTATCTAAAGTTCTGTCAAGAGTGGATGTCGTAAAAGTCCATTGTGTTGCAGCGCAGGCTGTGCCTCTGGTATTAATTCATCAAAAACGGAAAAATTGACATCAGAATGAGAGAACAGTAGATTTCGTGGTACTACACAGCCAACAAAGCGGTGCTGCTGATATGAAGAGCACTGAATGAATTGATACACAAAGAGGACGAAACATTGCACTGAAACACCTGAGCGTCGCAAATGATAGAAATAGATTGCGGCAGTATGCAAGCACTTCACCTTTTCGCCCATTGACCTATTCCCCTTTCTGGTGTGCGATAATCTACGCGAAGTCGACGACGCCATCGTTGCTGTTGTGACAGGAGTGACTGGAGTAACTTACACGACTTTGCTTCTAAGGTGTTTAGGCTGTCGAAAAGACTATGCTCACCATATTGAGTGCTGTGATCCTGCTGAGCGGCCTCTCTTATCTTTCTTCCACTGCTCACTGCTACGGTCTACTCACGCTCATTGCCTTCGTCTATGCGTATGAAGTCTGTTTAACCAAGCTGAATCACTTTCTTAGTGCTCTATTGCTTGCACTGCCGTATATCGTTGGTACAAGTGCAGCACGCGGTAGCATTTTGCAATTCCCGATAAATCAGGTTGCTTCGACAGAACAGTTCATAGAGTTGAGCGTTGAAGCGCTCGTGCAAGGACTTGCAATCATAGGTGCGAAGTTATTCGTGGTCTGGTTAAGGGACAGATCGAGGAGCTCTCGGACTAGTGTATCGTCGAAAATTGATCAACTGGTCTTACCCGTCTTTTGGGCCACAAGCCAGGAAATTCTATCCTTGTACGACGTTCATGGAGGGGTAAGTTCTCAGGCAAGCCTCTATCCCGAATGGCTTCTCGGCACACGAATCAACATCTTCCTTGACGCCGTATTTGCCGCGTGCTTGAGTCAGTTGTTGCAGCTTCTGCATCGAGGAGGTGGTCCAAACCAGTTGAAAAGTCGTACAGATCACCCACTGAAACCAAATGCGCAACGATCACTCATGGACCGAATCTGGTCAGTGAGTAGTGTTGCTACTCTAATGCTAGCGCTTCTATGCAGTGGTGAATTATTCCTCACTCTCAAAGCGGAGCGTGATCCGGACATTCTCAAGATTGGTTGTGCACGACCAAAAGATCTGACGAGTACTCATTCAGTTTTACGAGCCATAGAAGCTGAATTTATTGCAGGAAGCAATATCATTGTAGCTCCTGCATCGGAGTCTTACATATCGGAAGTGCCCAAATTTATCCAGTACAAGAAAGACATTCAGAGAATAACGCAAGATCGCTCGACTGTGGTTGTGCCAACGATGAATTTTCGTAACGAGACTGCCTGTAAGTCGCGCATGAAATTACAGGTCTACCCTTTAGGAGAAGAAAAGTTTCTCAATACATACACATATAACATGACCAAGAGAACAGGGTCGATGTTACGAGAGAAGATAGACATAAAGTCTCTGTTCTTGACGTGGCGATCAAAGCGAGTCGATAAGTCGCAAGGTTCTCTATTGATTGCCTGTTCCATCTGTCTAGAGTCAGAGTTTCCTGATATTTTCACTGGTGATCATTCCCCAGATCTCCTCATAATACCAAATTCAGCTTGGTCAGCATCTGTTGTTGGCAGTCATATTCAAGGTATCAAGCGCTTTGCAACACGGACGGAAACGGCCGTTTTGTTTTGTGAAAACGAGCGATCAGGATACGTAGATCCCAATGGACGCATGATCATGCACACTGGCGACCAGAGTTTCCGTGTAGGGTTTAACCAGAGGACTCGGGGACGTCTACCAGGAATGAAAACAGGCTCCTGGTGGTTGTGGCTAGCATCGCTGCCTGTACTATACCGTATCTATCTAAAATTGTCGAGCACGCATGTCGACGACCCTATGGAAAAGCAAGCATCCGAGGACAGGAAAGTCGATCTAGATACCCGTGGAAAGTATAACGGGCAGTCTAACACCTGGAGCCTCTAATCCAGCTGACTTCGGGCAGATTTACCGCATTAGAATAGCTTGCACGGGTAAAGGGTAGTTGATTCATTATAATTTAATTTTCGGCCGTGCAGTCCGTTTTGCAACCAGACCCACAAATTTTGTGCTACAAATCTTCCACTGGGCCAGACATCGACAACAAAACCAAGGTCTCGCAGGGAATCTATCGATGTATGTACCGCGCTTGGTGTCGAGAATAATGCCTGATGGATAACAGTAGATATGACCAGGTACGCCGCACAACCAGCAAATGCTGAAAAGTCCGCCATGGCTCGTGGTGACTATCTTCGAACACATTTCAAGAACACTCGTGAGACCGCTCAGGCTGTCTCCGGTATGAAGTTGCACAAGGCCATCAAATATCTCGAAGATGTCAAGGAACACAAGCAAGCCATTCCGTTCCGTCGATTCCAGGGAGGTGTAGGTCGAACTGCTCAGGGTAAACCCTTCGGTACCGATAAGGCAAGATGGCCAGTCAAGTCTGCCACATTCATTCTGGGACTTTTGCGAAATGCCGAGTCCAACGCTGACATCAAGGGACTTGACCTCGAGTCTCTTGTTGTGAAGCACATACAAGTGAACCAGGCACCAAAGCAGCGTCGAAGAACCTACCGTGCTCACGGTAGAATCAACCCTTACCTTTCGAGTCCTTCACACATTGAGATCATTGTCACTGAAGAGGGTGCCGAGGTCCCCAAGGCTGCCGATCAGCAGGTTGTTCGTCTCAACAAGCGACAGCTCGGGAAAAAGAGGACAATCGAGGCTCGATCATCTGCTTAAACGCTTCTTTCTTAGTCTTTCTTCCTTAGACGAAACTAAAATCCACCATATCAGACATTTTCATATGTATCAACTATGTACCAAGGAGTTCACACTCGTGTTGTCTTTCACAGGGCATGCTTTGCAGACGAATGATGATAGCTTGTTTAGCGCATCCATATGACGGTCTCTAGAAAATTGGCATAGATGTCTTTCAGCGTACTTCCTTTCTCTTTTTTTCCTCGTGAATTGCATGCTATTATAGGTCTATGTGCCTTGATCCTGCATGCGAAGGGCGGCTTACAGCCACAGCCTTTGGAAGTTGACAAGATTAAGGCATAGCACTACCCCGCTGCGGGTTGCCTCGATCTTCCACAGTCTGTTTAATTACTGATTGATACCTCGAGAGTGTATACACTATGGTTCCTGTTGAGCTTTACAGATTGTCTTGCGGGCACTTGACAATCCAGGGCAATGTATAACACTTCTCGCTCATCGAAGTGAACACACACTGATCAAATCTTAGTGGATTCTGAGCGATCTTACAGAAGACCCTGCAGATGCTGTCGAGATGCCAGACTGGGCGTTTCTGATCAAACATGAAGACAGAATCGTCTTATGGGATACTGGCATTGCAACCGATCTCTCTATCTATCCACCAGCGATACAGAAACGCATGGAACCTTTCAAACGTAAAACATTAAAACATGTATTGCTAGATATGGAATATTCATCTGAGCTTTAGCGATTAGTCCATCAAAGTCTATCAAGGAAATGATAGAAGAAGCTGGACTGAAGGCTGATCAAATCACTGATGTCATTTTCTCGCATGCGCATTGGTGAGAAGCAACAGCTCCAAGCTTGCATAGCGAACTTATGTATGATTTAGGGACCATCAACAACCAATTCATGGAATGTTCCCCAATGCAACAGCATGGCTTGGTCCTGGTACTACGGCACATGCAGGCAAAGGATATCCAACATCGCAAGACTCCGGCATGTTTTCAGAACTGCTTGACCCTGCATGTCGTATTGGTAAAGTGCGTGAGTTGTCTCTGAGTGAGGACAAGTGGAGTCAGCACGGACCGTTTGAGCACAGTTACGACTTCTTTGACGATGGCAGTATGATGCTATGTGATGCGCCAGGACACATCCCAGGAAATATGTGTGCCATTGTGGAGACTGCCAAAGGGAGGGTATGTCTAGGAGGTGATTGTGGACATCATTCTAGATTGGTGTCTGGCGAGTCAGACATTGGGCAATGGAAGAAGGCAGATGGCAGTCTCACGAGTATGCATTTCTCCATTGAGGATGCGAGATCTACTTTGGCCAAGCTTCGACAGTTAAAGGCTGATGGGGTCACGATTGCGCTAGCTCATGATCCAACAGTGGATTGGAAGAAGCTAGTTGAGTAAATTGGAACTTGATTTTATGGGTTTATGCACGAAGGCACGTCACTTATGATGTTTTTCCAAGATGGTGTATTGCTAAATCACGGATCACGTATGTAAAACATGAGCTTGACGATTTTCGCATATCATCGCTTGAAGCCATAGATGTTTGACTAAGAATTATTTTGTCCTTTGACTTTCAATTCTTCTATATAAGTGCAAGCTTACATGGAAAACAAGCTTGAGTTGGCAATTTCACCCGTGGACGCTCTTTGTCTGAGCCGAACACAAAACTTTCCAGTTGTGAGGTCGTTTCTGGTGCAGCCAGCCGCTCTCACCTTCTACGCACGCCCTTTCTCCGTGCTTGACGACAAATTCACGAAACATTCCTTGAATTGATTCAGATTTTGTACGTGTAGATAAAACGTCAAACTTCCTGTAAACACCTCCATCGATCAGCAGTTTGTAACGTCGCGAGAGTCATGAACAACCGCGGGTATCAACAAGCACCAACAGCATATCGCGGCCCACAGATAAACTCTCCCATGTCTGGATCTCCTTCTGTCGATTCTCCACTTGACACAGTCAAACAGCTCTCCTCAAAAATCGAAGACACTCTCGATGTGGTTTTCGATCCGATTAAACCGTAAGTGACCTTACGCTACTAGGGGATTTTTTGCGTGGAAAATAGTCCTGACAATGTATTAGGTATCTGCCAGCTCTTGGTCGATTTCTCATCATCGTCACCTTCTTGGAAGATGCTATTAGGATCTTGACACAGTGGAATGACCAACTCTACTACCTGCAAACATATCGCGGCATATGGTGGGGAATAAGTCATCTATTTTTACTGTTCAATGTTGTTGCCATGTTTACTGGCTCTTTTCTGGTGGTAACCCGACAGTACACCGAGATTGCTATTGGTGCATTGATGGGTGTTGTGGTCTCGCAAGCTTTCGGATATGGACTCTTGTTCGATCTCAATTTCTTCTTCCGAAATCTGAGTGTTGTTGGAGGACTCTTGATGGTTATGTCGGATTCGCTCTCCCAAAAAAAGCAGTTGTTTGCAGGCTTGCCTTCGTTGTCAGAGACTGATCGACGGAAATACTTCCAATTGGCCGGACGCATTCTCCTCATATTTCTCTTCATCGGTTTTGTGTTTCACGGACAGTGGAGTGTCACTCGTGTTGTCTTCTCATTGATTGGATTAGTCGCCTGCATAATGGTTGTTGTTGGTTTCAAGGCACGATTGTCAGCCATCTTCTTGGTTCTAATGCTTAGTATGATGAATTTGCTCATCAACAATTTCTGGAGCGTTCATTCGACATCACCACAAAGAGATTTCTTGAAATACGACTTCTTTCAGACTTTAAGTATCATGGGTGGCTTACTTTTGCTGTAAGTGCATCTTTTCATGTTCGAGCCTCTACTAATGTGTCAAAAAGCGTCAACTCTGGAGCGGGTGAGATCGCTTTAGACAAAAAGAAGGTGTACTAAATCAAGAATACACAATTTGAGTACAGACCAGAGTAATCTGCTATGATTGACGAAGGAAAAGCGGTATAAGAGTAGGCATCGCAACTTATTGAGAACAATTTCAGCTCGATCACAGCGCATCACACAAGATAGTCAGTATAGCAACATGTCGCTCTATCATGATCCAGTCCCTCTCTCGATAACTTCACTCCTTCGTGAACGATTGTGTTGAAGTGTAACGGGAACAGGAATCGCTCCCGCAATTCTGCTTCTCATGCTGATGTAGCAGGCAGGTGGGAAACCAGACAAACATTAGTTCTATCCGCAAAGATATAAAGCAGCAAGCACGCAACGCATGGCAGCTTCTGTACAGGATTCAAATGACCTTCAGTCACTACGAGAAACTCAAGATGATGAGGAAGTAGATTTTGGCGACGTAAGCTTCTCAAGCACAATTTGCACAATTTGTTGTGTTTGAACATGGCCAGGTAATACCATCGTGTACGATGGTCTTTGACTATACGAATGGCAAACTTGGAATCGCAGTAGCCCAATGTCGCGTCTGCAGCAAAGCTTGGCACTGATTTGGCAATAGTATTACAAGTCTGATACTAGACAATTGTTTATGGCGTCCGACACTAGCGATCAAGCGCCATTCTGTCAATGGAAGAACGCTTTCATGCAAGTCAGTCCAGATATCGTCCTCATTTCATCTCGAGCATACGATGTACTAGAAGATTGCAAACGTAGCAATGTTCGCTTTGCGATGCCAGAAATCAGGCCACGCTCAGAATTCAGCTCGATAAGTGCACTTGATCGTCTGGTCGCGATCCTGCTAGTCAACTCGACACAGCCTAAGATTAGATTTGGTGCAGGACTTAGCATCGACGAGGCTCGTCAACAAGAAACCAGAATCAAGCTCGCTGGTCATATCGATACTCAAGCCACTCTCAGCCTGGGTTGCATCAACGTTCTTTTGTGTTTGATTCAACGACGCCGAGATGTTGGCAATATAATCGGCATAGATTACTTGAAACTGATGGTCAATTCGATAGAGATGTTTACTTTGCAAAACTCGATGCTGCTGAATGCCGATACATTTTATTCGCTGAGGATTTTTGAGAACGAAATCGAAATCAAGTCCAGAGGCACTTGCACGAAATCTAAGCAGAATCTATCCTTGTTTTCGATCATGAATCTTTGTCAGACGATACCTGGTAAAGCACTAATGAAGCAATGGTTCAAGGCGCCAAGCACGGAGTTGGGTGTGCTTCGAGCCAGACACGATGCAACAGAGTGCTTTCTCATGCCGCTCAATCTACATCAATCGAACAAGATTACCGAAATCTTACGCAAATGCCAGGATATGTGTAGAGCAATAGACAGCCTGAGTCGAGGTCAGTACGGCTCGTACAAAGCAAGTGTATGGCAATGCGTGCTCAACTTTGCATTTAATGCTGTCAAAATCTGCGGTATTGTTGAACAGTTGCACCATGCCGGACAGATCCAAATTCTGCAGCGTATAATAGAAACTATTGATGTTGACACACTGAGCTCAGTCGGCTCGCTCATCAACGATGTGATAGATTTCGATGGATCAGAAGCGGAAGAGAGAATTGTAGTCAAGCGCTTGGTGGACGAAGAGCTCGATGAACACAAAGACGTCTACGAAGGCTTGGAACAAGTGTTGGACCAAGTTTGCTCTGAACTGAGTAAGACTATGCCATTAGAGTATGCCGCTGTTGTCCAATGTGTCTATCTTCCACAACTGGGCTTCCTCATCTCGATGCCAGCACAAAATGGCGAAGAAGAATTGGATATTAACTCGATGCATCCAGTCTGGCAGAGTGAAAGTTGGACAATCCAGTTCAGCACTGCAGACAATGTTTACTTTAAGAGTAAGCACATGAACGAACTGTAAAGATCCGGCGAATACTTTGATTACGTTCTAAAATGGTTTAGTGACGAGTACTTTGGGGATATACACTCGCTAGTCGTTGATCGAGAAATAGAATTACTTCATCAGCTTCAAGTTCGTGTACTAGAACATGCAGACCTTTTCATCGCCAGTTCGGACATCATGGCAGAGCTAGATTGTCTTCTTGCATTCGCTATTGCGGCAAAAAAGTATAGTCTCACAAAACCACACATGACATCGCAACATATTTTAGATATTAAAGAAGGCCGTCATCCTTTACTCATGCTATCCTCTGAGGTTTTCGTTCCGAATGACGTTTTATGTGCTGGCCAAAAAGCTACATTGTTGGACGGAACGAGGAATCAGGAGCTTCAACAATCCAATCTCGTTATTCTGAGTGGTGCGAATTATTCGGGAAAGAGTGTCTATTTGAAGCAGACAGCGCTGATAGTGTACATGGCGCACTTGGGATCCTTTGTGCCGGCACAGTCTGCTACAATCGGGATCACCGATCGTATTCTGACTCGACTACAGGCTCGAGAAAGTGTCGCGAAAGCCGAGTCGGCCTTCCTGCTAGATTTGCAGCAGGTTTCTAGTGCCTTGGAGCTTATGACGCCATCGTCACTCTTAGTATTTGACGAGTTTGGCAAAGGAACAGATACCACAGACGGGGCCGCCCTATTTTGTGGTTTGGTTGAACACCTGACAGATCCGCAGAACGACAGGCCCAGAAGCCTGCTGGCGACCCATTTTCATGAAGTTTTGCGTCCGCAATTTTCACCGCCATGGTCAGAGGCAATTGCGCACAAACATATGCAGATTGTCATCAGTCGTGAAGCTTTAGAATTTGAGGATCAAGTGACGTATCTCTACAAGCTCGCTGACGGTCCCGGTCTGTCATCTTATGGCATCAATTGTGCTGCAATTGGTGGTATGCCGAATCACATCTTGTCTCGTGCAGAGCAATTGCTGAAGATTTCGGCGAATGGCGATAGCCTTATTGATGCTCTCATGGTCTTTTCCGATGTCGAGAAAAGAGATTATGAAGAAGCGGAACGAGTGGTGAAACGTTTCATTGCATGGAACATATCGCTTGAATCGCTCGATAAGATACGTGAAAAATTGGGACAAATTATACTTGACAGAGAAACTTGAAATGCTATGCCACAACTATGCAAAATTCTCGCCACATCAGCGTTTCTTATTTGAGCCTTGGTCCATCTTGGTAGACTTGATGACACGGGCATTGATACCACTGCTTTCTCCGCCGTAACTCCCGACAGGCTGTTTGAAGATAGCCTTTTTACTGCCGAGCTTCTTCTTGGCCGCTTCGTACTTGTTTCTCTTCTTGACTCGAGCATTGCGATTCTCCTTGGGTCGATTAACGGTAAGTCCCTTATTGGCAGCAATGTCTCGACCGATTTTCCGTTTGCCATCAATCTGGTCGGGCATCGCATACCCTGCACGTTCTGCCCGGACAGCAGCCACTGCATCGTCGTGCTCCTGTTTCTTCGTTGCCTTTTCGACTTTTGCGGCAGATGCAATGAGCTGGTAATACTCATCGTCCGAGTCCATGTGATTGTCTTCACGAGGTCCTGTCTCTTCATTGTCCAAATCTGCTCCCGCAGTGCCGCCTTTGCGTCGCTCTGCTTCAGCCTGTAATCGCAACTCTCGCTCCTTTCTGCGTTCGCGATATGGGATATCCAAATCACCAGACTGTTGTGCTGCCGTACGTTTCGCTGACTTGCTATTGATTTGTGAAGCATAGAATTGTAATGTCTTACGACGCGCAGCTGCATCTTCTGCTTCAACGGAATCCGCCACATTGTCTGCCAGGTCAGGCACCATGACTGTTTTGCGTTTCTTTGGTAGAGATTTCAGTGCCCTGAACGTTTCTTCAAGTTCATCGTCCTGATCTGGCGCATACGATTCCACGACTGGAGCAGCTGTAGTCACTGCAGCGTTCGATTTGCCTAATCTCTTCCTCTTGCGTGGCATGATTGTGCCGTTGGAACCGTCCTTGATGGACGTTTCTGGGGCAACAGGAACAAGATCAGATAGGGTTTCGTCGATATCGACTGCCTCCATCATTTGCCATGCTTGACGACACCGAACCAGAGAAATCATTATTTCGTGCTCTTTGATGTTCATAGTTTTGGCCTGCTCGGAACTCATGAGAACAAAGTAAAAGGCCAGCACGGCGAGGTAGCTGCGAAGAGCTTGTACTTTGGCAGACAAGAGCTCGTGTTGTGGGTGATGCGTTCGCAGTGCCAAAAGATCAAGATGATCTAATTGTCCTCGTAAAATATTGAATTCATTTGCAAACGGAGCAAACTCTGGGTGTCGGGTGTGCAGGATTTTAATCAGTTCCGATTCGGATAGATCTTTCGATACTACCGACGGAAGTTCTTCAGTCAGTCCCTCAGTCTTCTCATCGTCTTCCTCATCTTTCCAGGCATCCAAGTCGTCAATATAGGCAGATGCATCAATTTTAGCCAAATTGCGTTTCTGAATTCGCAACGCCTCCGTCTCTTCTGCCTTCAAATCTTCTTCATCAGACATTTCGTCGGCATTGTAATATTCCTTTTTACTGTCGCCCCAGCCTTCTTCTTCTTCTGCCAGCTCATCCGCTACCTCCCCGTCTTGCTCATCGGAAACCGAATCAAAGTCTTCATCATCATCTTCGTCACTCGATCCTATACCAGATAATGCCAAGACCTCTTCATCAGAAGCTTCTACGTCGCCTGCGGTGGCACGATGATCCCTCTTCTGACCGTCTAGCAGGATCTTGTCTTGTGCCGCCTCGAAATCGTCCTCTGAATCATCAACATCTCGGTTCGAGTTGATTGCCTTGATGTTCGCACCACCTCCATCAAACTTTTTCTCCTTCTGCACAGTCTTGCGGACCTTTTTCCTGTTGCCCATGAAGGAAACAATGTACAAGAATTCACATGATGCGACTTTTAATTTTTACAAGGAATTTCATGGCTTGTCGTGTTTCAATACGATGGCTGCAGATGAGATGGAATTTGGTTAGCACTGATCTTGGCTCCATGACTTCAAGCTTGGTTCAGCTGAGGCGGTCTCGTCGTGGATTTGTGGCCTAGTCAGATTACGAGTCTTTGGCAGGTTCTACTGCTTGTGTTGTAGCCCGCCTGGGCTCTTTTTCATATGCTTTACCAGATTGTAGGCACAGTAGTAGTCCTCTTTTTTGGAGCAATAGCCGTGCAGGTCCTGCTTCCAGTCAGCAAAAAGCAATATCATCAGCAGAATGTTATTGTCACTGGCGGGTCGCAAGGTATGGGCAAAGCAGTAGCGAAGGAGTTTGTCAAAAGAGGTGCGAATGTGACAATCATCGCACGGACACAAGCTACACTGGAGACGGCTGTAGCGGAGCTTGGAAAGGAAAGGTTGCATGCAAATCAAGTCGTTCAAGCACGCAGTGTTGACTGTACGGATCCTGCGGCCATTGCTCAAGCAATAGAGGAAATTGGTACGCCAGATGTCTTGTTCTGTTGTGCAGGTAAGCCGTCCTCAAGTGATGTGATAGATCAATTTTGGTTGATTGAACACTAGGCACTGCGCATCCCGGCCTGTTCGTGGATCTGAGCCCTGAGGAACTGGCTCGACCTATGACGGGCAATTATTTATCCTCAATGTATTCTGCTCACGCCGCACTCAAATCGATGCTCAGGAACCCTCCTCGGCAGCATGTGGGCCGAAGGAAAATAGTGTTCACGAGTTCCATTACTGCGTTCCTCAACTTGTCAGGCTATACTTCATACACACCGACGAAAGCAGCGATCCGGGGTCTTGCAGATACACTCCGGCAAGAGTGTCTTATGTATGATATAGATGTACATTGTATCTTTCCAGCGACAATCTTCTCACCTGGCTACGAGAATGAAGAAAAACTGAAGCCTGAAATCACCAAGATATTGGAAGAAGGGGACGGAGGTCAGACGCCAGAACAAGTTGCTGCTGCAGCCATGAAAGGCATCGACCGTGGCTATGCCACCATCAATACTGAACATATTGGAGCCATCTTGAGATGCAACATGAAAGGCCCGAGTCCGAAGAATGGCCTGCTTGACTTGGTGTATGGCTTCATCGCCTTCTTTGCCTTGCCCTTTGTGTTTTTGGATTTCGAAAACAAGGTGAAGAAGTATGGTGCCGCTAAAGTAGGCAGGAAAATATGACTCACTACTACCCAGACCACGGCACCTTGAGGCTTGGCGTTAACGTTAGTAACATTTATCTGCTGCATGTCGGCGCTTATCTACTCCGCATTCCCAATCTTCTGCTGAAGCTGCTGTAGCACATAGGCCTCGCTCTTCTTTCTTTCCTCTTGTCTGTTCATAGATTCCTCTTTCTTCCTTCCATACCTGTCATCATGTCATTCAGTGGACACAGAACCGCAATCAAAGTCGATCTCGGGGCAGAGGCTTACAATCAGCCACAGCTCCACAATCGTTGGCATCCAGATGTTCCAGTCGCTGCTTCCATCAAACCTGGCGAAGTGGTCAACATTGAATGTGTAGACTGGACCGGCGGTCAAATCAAGAATGTAAATGGCCCGATGGATAATGGTCTGCTGTAACCACTAAACTCGCCCAGAATAATTCTGCTCAAGACATCAAGGATGTCGATCTGACTCGGGTCCATTACCTCTCCGGTCCTATTGAAGTAGAGGGAGCCCAGCCTGGAGACGTTTTATGTGTTGAGATTTTGGAGATTCAACCATTCCCAGAGCAACAATGGGGTTTCGGGGTGAGTTCATAATCTGTTTTGGGGGACAATATTCTAACAAGTAAAGGGAATTTTCCACAAAGACAATGGAGGCGGGTTTCTGGACAAACAGGTATGCTGCTCCCTCCTCCTGCCGTTAGCAACAGCCGAGGTGCTGATTTCTGTGTGGTAGTACCCGAACGCTGCAAAAGCAATTTGGCAATTCGAGGGCATCTACGCTAAATCAGATCATGTACCGGGAGTACGCTTTCCCGGCATCATTCACCCGGGCCTGATTGGCTGTGCTCCGTCCGCCGAACTACTGGCGACATGGAATGAGCGAGAGTCCGGACTCGTTTCGACCATGGCGGACCACTATAAAGATGTTGCGAAATTACCAGAAGTCAAAGGCGCTCATGCCGGAGCAGCCACGGATACGATCAAGGAGAAGATCATGAAGGAAGGAGGTTTGTCTCGTGCCATTTCATGCAATCCTCCAATTTTTTTCTGATTCAGAGTCAAGCGAGAACAGTGCCTCCACGAGAACATGGAGGCAATTGCGACATCAAAAACTTGAGTCGTGGTTCAAAATCATATCTCCCGGTAACTTCCAAGCATGATGCTTGTCTGTACCGGAAAAACTGACTTTTGTGTTTCCAGGTCTACGTGCCAGGTGCTAAGCTGTCACTGGGTGATTTACACTTTAGTCAAGGTGATGGTGAAATCTCATTCTGGTAACATTCTCACCTCCTTCTCATGCAGGACTTGTTTGCTCATACATTACCTCGTTTAGTGGCGCGATTGAAATGGCAGGCATAGTGACACTCAAGTGCTCAATTCTCAAGAATGGCGTGCAAGACATGGCTATGCGAAACCCAATCTTTGTGCCTGGCCCTGTTCAACCACAATTCGGCTCGGGTAGGATGCTTACTGTATGTCGAACCTGCATCCAATCGACTCACTCTGTTTTACATGCTGACGTGACAGTTTGAGGGCATATCAGTCGATGAGACTGGAAAACAGCATTTCTTGGATGCAACCGTCGCATGTACTTCCGCTCCTACTCTTCGCAACGTGCTTGCAAACATACTAATGTGGTGACATAGATCGACAGGCTTGTTTGAATTGTGTCGAGTACCTGAAACGCTTCGGCTACTCTGGTAAGGATATAGACAACCATGGTAAACACATTTTCCGACCGATATCTGATGATTTAGGCGAACAAATTTATCTCTTCTTGTCTGCTGCACCGTACGCACCAACTCCCGAGACGCGTTCGGATAAAGAAACTGACGTGGCAAATTATAGGGTTGAAGCAACGTTAGCATCTGTGGTGGATATTCCAAACGCATGCTGCACACTCGGTATCCCAGTAGATTGTTTCGAATTCGACATTATGCCCAAATCAGGCAAGCCTGAAAAGTACATCACGACGAATTGTCCCATCGCCAAGTGAAAGACTGATATATTGCATCAATATGCTCGTGTTTCTGTCTGGTCAGCGTGGCAGTCACATACACTTTACCTAGGCCTCAGAGTGTACTATGTAGCATAGTAGTCTAGTCATGAAAGAATAGTCAATTCCTCCTGCACAAGGATATAACACTGGCTTTAATCATCATCATCATCCTGTATTTTGTCCTCACCCGTAAGGAAAAGTAGCATGTGCGGGTATTCTTCTCAAGCCTGTTACAAGAAAGAATCTGTACAAAAGGTATTGACAGAGCAGTATTCATTCTTCTGCGGTCACTCATTGAGCATGCACATGTGGTGGGGTAAGAAGGAATGCTGAAACATTGCACGCAAAGAAGAGTGAGATTGAAGTGTCAAGATGTTCACGAGCAAGACAAAGGTTCAAGCGAGAGATAGATTATGTGCATTCGAAATGTTGCGATATGTGAATTAAACAAACGTGTCATGATCAAAGAACGTGCATGAAAGTCTGTCTGTCTGCTTATGGGTAGAGCTGCTTGCGGTCCTCAGTTGCGCAATCGAGAGACAACGATTCACTCACGAGCCGGATTAATGGCTCTCACGAGCAAGAGAGGAGGACTCTTGAAGATACAGTCCGCTTGCAGTACGACTGGGATTCTCGAGAGTTCTGTGATTTCCTGCACGACGTCGCCATTGCCTTTTCGAATGATATTCTCAAAAGTGAAAGCAGGCTCTGGAGATGCACCGAGATCCGCGAGGATGGGCACGGAAGTCGAGGAAGCTGGTCTAGCATCAGACGGGATTGGGCGCTTTGGTGGTGACGAGGGAACGCTCTTCGACGTGATGCCTGATCCTTGCGGTTCATTTCCACGGAAAAGCGTGTCTTCGTCCTTGATGGTGAGGCTACTGATTTCCAACATTTTTTGTTGCAACATTTGTTCTTCCATAACGCTTGCACCACGCATATGTCCTGGAGTACCCTTTCCTTGTTGATCCGCTGGAATCCAGGTAGCTGAATCGACACCTTTCATCCAAAACAGCTCAAGCTTTCTTGATTTGCTGTCAAACTCTGCTTTGTGAAGCGGAAGCTGGTCAAGATGCACTCGCTTTTCCACACCAAATTCTGGCAGCAAGACGTCGAAGCTAGAGTCCATCACGTTGATGACTATGGCTTGTCGGATGACAGCCCCAGACGTGGCTGATAATTTGTCAACCATTGAACAAAGCATGAGATGGATGCTCTGATCTTGCGCATTCTTGGCAGAATCTTTCTTGGCATTACTGTAGTCTGCTTGCTTGCCCAGAGTCTCTGCATCCTCTGTCCATACTCTGTCCTCAAGAGCGGCAGCCAATTGGCGATGTGCAATAATATCCGAATAGCGAGTAAAGGGGCTAGTGAAGTGAGTGTAACTGCTTACATTGAAGCCGTAATGGGAGAAATTGTTATCGTGGTGGGCATTGCCTGCAATAATATACTTGGGCATGTTGCAAGCCTTGACCAAAAACACCTCGAGAGCTTTACGGACAGCAAAATCTTCTACAGCAGCAATTGAGTTTAGAATCGATACAATCGAACGAGAGTCGATGTCTACACCAAGACGCTTGCCGCGAATAACAAGCTGTTCTAGCTTTTTCATGCTTGAGGTCGATTGCTTTCGCAATAAGGCTGATCCCGACAATTTATCCACTAAAAGTTCTGCAACGGTGATGTTGGCGCGAATCAATAATTCATCCACCATGGTGTTGGCGATCTTTCTTTCGAAAATGTTGGCAGAGACGGGAGCTGGGTTGCGTTCTTCGTGGTCCAGTTGATGGAAAAGTTTCAGCGTGGTCGATGCTTCATCACCACCCGGATAACGTACCTGGAAGAGGTTTTGCGAGACCTTACTCAAAGCAACAATATCCTCTTGTGTTTCTTCATCTTCGAGTCTCTCTTCGCCCAAAAGCACGGCTTCAACCTGATCGAAGGAGAATTGAGCAGTATTCCTGATGATAGACTTGCCAATCCAGCTGTCTTCCAATTTGAACTCCTTGGAAATTTTAAAAACAATGGATATGGCTCGGCGATCCGCGTCGACAGTAAATGCAGCAAGACCTTGAGTCAAAGAAGCGGGCAGCATCGGAATGGTCCTTTCCACGAGATTGACGGCACAACCCCGTTTTCTGGCTTCTCGATCAAGTATATAGCCTGGACGTATAAAGTGATTGGCATCAGTGATATGCACCCCGACTTCGTAACCATCGTCAGTCTTCCTTATATGGAAGGCTTCAGCCACGTCCTTGCTGTCGCGACTCGTGATGGCAAAGGCTCGTTCACCGCGGAAATCTTTGCGTCCCTCTCCGTCAATATCGATGTCTTCCGATATCTGAGATACCGCGTCCATGATTGAGTTTGAAAACTCCTCTGCCAAGAAACTGTTGTCTCGCAAAAGAGCTTCCGTCTCCACTGAGACGTCTCCCATATTTCCAAGCTCTTCCACCAAGGTTCCGAACGGGTGTAGTGAGGTGATTGGCCAGCGTTTGATGCAAGCGACGAAGATCCTGTTCTTGTAGTGTTCGTGATTCTCGACAAAATCCTGTGGAGCTTGCTCTGTTGGAATTGCAATCAGAGGTACTCTTTTGTCCGTAGGCTTGAACCACACAATCTTAGGACGTTCCTGTTGCCTGTAAGGAGCAGACGGTGCACCGTCTCTGTCCCGTCGCTCTGCATCTTGCTTCTCCTTAGTCGCAGCCGAACTAGGTCGAAGAAGACCAAGGGTACCCGAGAACATTTGGCCTGCAGTCCGTTCAACAACAGCAACGACGTGACCTGCGTACATTGGCTTCTGTTCATCATTTACTTCCTCTTCGTCCACGAGCAAGAGACCTTGACCCTCGACCTCGACGTCGTCCTTTTTTTTGGCCTCTGGTCGGTCGCGAATGCTGCCCTGTCGTCGTAGACCTCCTCCGATCATGCCACTGTGATTATCTTTCCTCTTCTTCTTGTCTTCTTTATCACGCTTGGCAGACCAGACTTCATCAACGTCAAGTAATTCGACTGCAACGAAATCACCTTCAAGTGCTCGGTTTCGGTCTTTCGATCCGCAAATGAAAATATCCTCATCCAACAAATCCGTAGAGACATACGCATCTGAACGATTCTTCTTGTTGACGCGCAAAACACCTGAGACGAGGCGTCCATCGCTGAGCAAAGCAGGCAATGTAGCTTGTGGCAGGTATGGTGAAAAGAGGGACTTTCGATTCTGTGCATTGGCATTCGCCAATTGTGGGTTAATGAGCTGTGGCGGCAACATGCCATTCATGGCAGGCATCATGCTCATACCATTGTGCATATTCGCATTCGTAGGGGGATAAGCAAAGTTTTGGCCAAAGTTTTGTAGCGATGAGATTGAGCTAGACACACTTGGCCGATTTCGATGGCCAGGCGTAAAGTATGGTTGATCAATTTGGCCAGCAGCGGGTCCGGCTCTCCAATTGGAATCAAAGTTACGCGAAGATTGTCGTCCATGGCCGCCAGTGGATGATCTTCCGAGGCCTGCTTCCTGAGTATTGACGGAGGGTTGATTCTGTGGTGGAGGAAACTGGAAGCCACTCGAGTTCGCTCCACGTACGGGCGAAGTAGAGATGCGTCCGCCAGCCATGCTTTGAGAACGACCATGACCACCAGGTGCCCTTCGTTGCGGGCTTGAATTACGTTTCTGAGGACTGGAAGAATCAGTCTGTCGCGGCACGGGCTGCTCGTTGGTAGCGGATGACGGGGCGGCTGGAAATGCGAATCCAGTATTCTGTTTATTGGCTTGAGCCTTCTCGGCAGCTTTTTTAGCTTCTGGTAAAGCTAGGGAATGTCGCCTATTATGACCCGATTGCGAACCGCGTCTCTGATGAGAGACTTCGGTGAAGCCAGACGCGCCTGAACTTGGTGCCGGGGGAGGACCCATGTGGTTGGATTGACTCATGCTTTGTCCTCGACGATGGTTGCCCTGTGGAGCGTTGTAGGCGTACTGTCCTGTTCCAATGGATTGCGGAGCAAGTGAGAGTCCTGCTTGCTGGCTTTGCAGCAAGGCTTGTTGTGCTTGTAACATCTCAATCTGCTGTTGCAACTGATACTGTTCCACTAGAAGAATATGTCAGCCATAAAAACGTAATTGGGAGATGACGTTGATTTTCGAAGGGGAAATACGTACTCATGAGTGGAGTCAACTCTGAGGGAGTTCTACGGTGTGCGATACGAAGATTGGGTCGACCATTCGTGCCCGATGCTGCCTGATTAGACTGCATCTCTACCTATCAGTGAGGGAGTCGTGCAGAGTGGCAGGATGTGAAGCGTTGTCGACGAAAAGCTTTCGTGACGCGAAGAGAAAACGCGTGCTATAAGAGATTGTGACAATGAAGGTGCTGGGAGAGAACGAGAACGACAAGTACGGAAGAGACGCTGTCGTATGAGGGAGGGGATGTAGTGTGAAAGGGAAGGAAGGAAGGTGTGTGTAATGGAGCAGGTGTCAAGTCCTTTCTCTCACCAGCTCTTTTCTTAGCGAAGGGTTGGAGGAGGGAGGACGGGTGGGAGTTGCAGGTGGTTGTGGACACGGAAGATCGATCTTCTGACAGCCGCTGCAGAAAGCGAGTCCGCAGCTGCCGTCTAGCACCAGCCATAGAAGCATTCAATTTTTCCCAATTCACAAAACGATAGGATGATTCATGTATCTCTACATGATGGTCCAGAGTGACTTGATGATGATGATGAGGAGAGCAAGAGTGTCATCATCAAGTGCAGGGAAAAAGGAGATTTTTTGACGCGCGCGCTTGCATGAAAAGAAGAAAAATTGCGGCTTCTTGCATGTGGCGGCGTTTCTCAGTGATTCATGACTTTAATGCCTTTCTTCCGCACTCAAACCAGTCCTCTACCAGAGATGCCACATTGTAGACAGGACGTATGGACGCACTCCTTCACTGACTGTTACTGCCTTGGCTTATCGAGAGAACAGAACGCAACATGTGATTGTGTCTCAGAACAATCACAGTAAACACGATACTTCATCCGTCTATTTGCCTGCTTGATTCGGTTTCTGGACATTCCCACTTGATTGATCGATCCACTGCATTGTTCTCCATCATCGTTTTCTGGTATGCTCATCTAAAGATTCACATTGTGTAATCAGCGACCAAGGGCATGCATTTATACACTCATAACCAGTGGGAAAATGTCTATTTATACATTGACATGCTTGGGAAACTTTCGAATTGCCGCGCTTCTGCCCAAGCAATAGAGTACATAGGTAACGCACATTTACCGCTTCGTGTGACAAGAAGAGAGCGTGTAGCTAGCTGCATGACGCTCGACCTCTCTGTCGGAAGCACTGTTGACAACTGCCTTGTAGTGGACTTGTGTAAAGCAAGTAGATGCTCTCTTTTTCAGCTTGAACTCGCCCGTCTTCAATACGCTCGCACAAGACCCAGACTTGTGCACACCGGCTCATTTGCATAGTCGGTGGATGCGAGACTTGATAATGTTGGTTCATAACATGTGGCTTGTGCAATTCATTCAACCTTGCAAACTTTCTCAAAAACATGTGGAGCAAAGCATCTGATCTACTGTAGCTACTTTGTACAGTCCAATATTGTAGGTTCGTTGCTCAACACTCGCTATGGTCGCTGCCAGATCCGAGCGATTGAGCTGCGGTATCGCGTGAAGCGTACCCTGGAGGATCTACCTACGGGCTGGGTTGCATCACAAGTTTCCCGAAACAGTTACGCACAATATTTACACAGCATTCTCTCGTGGTAGATTAGTATTCAAATGAGATTCTCGGCGTATGAAGACAATGACGATATTGTAAGATCGTCTCAGGAAGAGAGCTACCTCGACGACTCTGAGGATAGCGAGGATGAAGAATATCCGGTCGTGCCTATGATCGCACCCGGCTTGACATGGGAATTTTATAATCGTGAAACGAGAGCCGCCAGGGACGATGCTCGCTCATCGAAATCGGAGCAGTTTCGCAAATTCGACTCATTCGCCCGTGCTTCCATATCACGTTCCGCACACGAAAGGACGGCGGAGCAAGTATCGGAAATTGAGTCCCTTCAACGCTCGCTCGACACAATCAAGCTTCGAGAGCAAGAAGAGGATGAGCGGCTGGAACGCGACTTTGAATTATCGAATGAAAAGTTTCTGAAATCCGTCGAGTCTGCAATCAATCAAGCAACCAAGCAGGCAGAGGCAGCAGAGGCGCGCAGAGTAGAAGCTGCGCGGCTAGAATCCGCCAGGGAGGCAAAGCAGGAGCAGGAGCAGGCCGAACGGGAAGCCGCAATCAAGGCACAACAAGCACAGGCAGAGGCGGAACGAGTGAGAGCCATCAAAGCCAAAGCAGCGGCTGAAGCAACGGAGAAGGCGGAGAAGGCTCGCAAAGCTGCTCTGGGCGGTTCTCCCAAAGAAGATGCTGTCATGTGGAAGAATCGTCTGGAAGCGTTCAAGCTCGACGTCCTGAAACCCGTTTCAGAGACGCAGCCACTCAAAAACTTTTGTGCTCGAGCTCGTCTACGTCTCAATCCAAAAGTCGGACAAATCACAAAGTCTGTGAGTCAAATAAAACAAGTCTCTGCCGCAATTGTCGTGATTCTGGAAGAAGCGCAGACGAAGGATGCCGATGGCTTAGCGCTCAGGTGGTGCTTGAACTTTTTGGGCAAAGCGCTCGTCAGACAAGCAGAACGTGAAGTCATGGTCAAACCTGCGGCGGGATACCCCTTGGCGTTTCTGGCAGTCAGTCTCATGAGTCGATACCCGGAATTCACAAGTCTCTTTGAATGTCGCATCTGCAAAAAATGTCCTTGGGCTTTGCCTTATGTGGCATACAACAAAGATTTCGAGGATGGTCGCAAATCGTTGGGATACAAGAGAAAAGATGATGGTACTTACGAGACGAGCACAGTCTACTTGGAAAGGCAATGCGGTATATTCAGGCTATGGGCAGCTACTGTCTCCCTGAATCCCGCTCCATTCCCAATCTCTCGTGCGTGGAAGTGGTTCGCTAGACTGCTGAATGCGACCATTGCGGATGATGAATTGAGAGATGTTGCTTTTGCCATGGTTACCGCGTTTTTAGAAATTGCCGGAAAGGCATTTTCAAAGGCGTATGCCAATCAGGCCACGAAAATCTGTCGTGCTGCCGCCATCTGGGTGGGTGCAGATGCCAAGGGCGCCAATGCAAGTTGTTTACGACTTCGTCTAGAAGATTACCTGACGCAGGGCACCATAGGCATCGATTTTGCCTTTGAGCAATAGAGGGAAAAAGTGGTGCGCTACACATATCTCACAAGATTGTGGATTATGACCTTGCAAAGGCCGGTGAAACTCCTTTTACTGTCATCTTTTTTCGAGTCCAGACTGAAGACTGAGACATATATGCAGAATTCAAGCTCTGTATAGTCCGGCATGGTTGTCGGATTTTTACATCTCCTGAAGCTCTACGCCAGCTCTTTCTGGTTCAGCTTCTGCTAGTGGTGTGTAGCTGCTTGTCTGTCTCGCTCGTTGCCAACGAGAAACGACCCATCTGCTCAAGTTTTTCACCTGCAAGAGACTGGCCACGATGAGTAAAAGACAACTCCCAATCAAGACCACCGTGCCGAAACTTGCGCTTGAGAATGACCAAGCGAGCTCGAGCGAATCTTGAGCTAGTTCGTTGTACACTAATTGATCACCTCGGGTAATGTAGTTGTAGGCAGCAGTACTCTTGTTTTGCAAGATGTGCATCTGAATAGCTAAGCTCTCATTTATTGCACGAGATAATTCCATGTGATCTCTAGGTGTCCAATGTATCGCATTCACATAATTGTGTTCGGGAGTTACTGAGCCATTGTTCGAGGCGCTATTGTTATCACAGAATCCTTTCGTGTTGGAGGACGAGGGATCCATTGTTTGTACGTAAAAATCATGGTTGTTCATTAGATACAAGGTCGCTTGCGGATAACGCGCTTGAAACCTAGTTAGACTCAAAGTCAATAAATGATTCCACTCAGCTACCAAGTCTGACGCTTCGGGAATATCTGGCGAGAGATTGTATATCAGAAATTGACAAAGTCCAGAGCTGTACAACTTGATCATAGCCGTCTGCAGAGTGAGTACAAGTTCCGAGAGTCTGACATGTATTTCATGCACTCTGCCTTTTTCTCCTGCTGCCTGATCCTTTGATAGCACTGATGCTATACGTTCCACTTCATCTCTACCATGAAAAAGTGATACGAGAGTCCTTTCAGAATTAAAGTCTAGGTACTGTGAGACATGCTGGTCCCAGTGTCTGACTTGATCATCGAGCGTCCCTAGGACATACGACTGCGGTGGTTCTGCTGGACCAGGCCTCGCATCGACCGCTAAATCAACGAGTCTCGTGTCACAGGACAACGGATCAATGCCGTCCTGCGTGCAACCAGTGAGATAATTCAAATACTTGAGACCACCATTATTCCCACATGCAGCAAAAATCGGGTTTCCCCATAGTCCAGACTTGAAATCAGTCCATGCGCGTTCATTGATGCGGACTTCCTGTGTTTCTCGCTCTCCGTCGATGAATGTCCCGCATTGTGAAGAGAATGAGTCTCCCAAGGCAATCACTGTATCATACGCATTCATGGAGCGGTTCGTTGCTTTTTCCCCTTCATACACGAAAACGTCTTGAGCGTAGTTTTGTTATATTCAAACTTGAAGCACGTTGTATACTGATATCCAAAAGTATGTCTCACTCTGGCAGAGACATGGCGGTATAGCGAGGCGCCAAGGTGTTCAAACCCTGATTGAAAAAATTTCTATTGCTGCACGAGCATAGATTTACGTGGTCATATGTGAATTGGGTGGCAATACACACAATGAGCATGCGCATTCATGCTTGCACAGAGGCTCAATGAGTATTCCTCCATTACACGTACTTTGGCATGGGACACTGGCAGCGGATTTAGCCTACGTATCATAGTTGACCATCATAAAGAAGTTGCTATGGGTATACGGCCTATATATATACTGTTCATGGAACCGGCTAAGAAATGTCCTTCACTAGAAGAGGCAGCTAGCTAGATTGCGTTTCCCCAGACTAAGGTATCCGGTCGAAGGTTTGAGCCGCTGATGTAGATGCGCATACTTCGTGCAACCGTATGATACGTCTTCTTCGCGCGTTGTGCATATTGTACGGAAATGAAGTAGTCCATACGGAATGCAGCCTCAAGACTTTGAGGCTCGAGTGCCTCATTTGCGCTGGGAGAACCATTCCAGCCGTGCGTCAATCATTTTAATGTAAGATCGGTCACTAATCGAGTCAATGAATAGCACTCTGCCGCAGGAGTCGAAGCATACCGTTCCAGACTTCGATTGTAGGCTCTTCTAGACTGCCGTGTTCGTATGCCAGGACACCCTGCCAAACAAATCAGCAATGTTCTCCGACTTCCCGATATGTTGACGACATACCGCACCACCTGCACCATATGCCAGTCGTGTACCGGTGAGCACGGAATCCTTGATCCACCTCGCGGCAAACGCACGCAGAATGTGTCCGTGAGCCACAAGCAGCACATCAGCTCGTCGACCCTCTTCCTCTGCTTTTGCGTGAAGAGCACGAATACGCGCAATCAATTCATCTAGACGTTGCGTCACTGTCTCTTGTGTATCACCGTGTGGGCAACCATCACGGAAAACATTCCAGATATGCCCAACCTTCTCGTTGATCTCCTTGGACGTCAGGCCTTCGTAATCGCCATAATCCCATTCACAAATGAGTTCAGTCGTCTCTGTCGGAATAGCTTTATTCAGATCCAACAATTCTAGTGTGCGGCGCGCCCGTATCCTGGGACTTACATAGATTTGGCGAATGAATTCGGGACGGATGAGGGTGTCGTGGCCAATGAGTCTCTTGGCAGAGTTGATGATTCTTTCTTCTCCGTTGGTCGTTAACGGCCTACAAAGTGTCAGAGAACTTTGACACGGCAATGGTCAAGTGAAGGAGTGGGGACTGACAAGTCAGTAATACCAGTATGTTTGCCATTCTTGCTCCACTCCGTCTCTCCATGTCTGAAGATGTAGACTTTCGAGGCCATATGGTAATCTGAGGTTAGCCAAACGGTGATGGATTGATAGATCTGTATACAATAATTACAGAAAAGTAGAATAAAGTACGTCAACGGCGGAAACTCCACGGAAGAAATGTGTCTGCGGCCACGTGACTCTTTTAGCCAGCTTGTCTGTCAAATGGCTCCTCATTTTACCTGCTGCTGCTGCTGCTATCGACAGCACAAGTCGATACAAGTGCTCCTCGGTCCCGTGTTTTTCACAGCAGTACACAGCAGAAGACTTTGGAGTACTGAAACTGGTCCGGCAGCATACTTGTCTCAATTGGCTTCGCAACACTCCTCTCCATTGTGGTTTTCTACCTGAAAAGCTATTTTGAAACAGAAATGTCCTTAACGACCGAATCGGCAGCTGCTCTAGCAAAGTCCTTTGATTACAGTACGGATGCCATAAAATCTGCAGTCAAGCATTTTCAAGTTCTTGCAGAAGCCGGCCTTGTCAAGGATGATCAGCCCATGACCATGATTCCGACCTATGTGACGGAAGTGCCTGATGGAAGTGAAACCGGAACATACTTGGCACTGGACCTGGGCGGGACGAATCTTCGAGTCTGCTCCATCACACTGAATGGGGACGGCACCTTTTCCAACCGCCAATCAAAATTTCCCGTTTCCAAAGACCTGCAACGAGCCAAGGATCATGAAGACTTGTTTTTGTTTATCGCGGAAAAGGTCGAAGATTTCGTGCGTGAACACCATGAGGATGCATTCTCCGCCACTAGCACAGACCATCACCTTCGTCTCGGATTCACCTTTTCCTTTCCCGTCACACAGACTGCCATCGACAAAGGCATCCTGCTGCGATGGACGAAAGGCTTCGACATACAATCTGCAGTAGGCAAAGATGTGGTTTGGCTACTACAGTCACAGTTGGACAAGAAGAATGTTCCCGTCCAGGTTGTTGCTTTGGTGAACGATACGGTTGGGACACTCATGGCACGATCTTATGGCTCTCCGGAAGTTGGCTGTGCCTCGATGGGGGCCATCTTTGGCACTGGTACGAATGGAGCATACATGGAAGATATCCACAAAATAAAGAAATTGGGAGGAGGTCTGCAGGGAAAGCCGCAGCAGATGATCATCAATACAGAATGGGGCAGTTTCGACAATGACTTGAAAGTGTTGCCCGCGACGCCGTATGATGATGCATTAGACAAGATTACCCCAAATCCCGGCATTCAGATGTTTGAGAAGAGAATCTCGGGTATGTTTCTCGGAGAAATCCTCCGACAGACACTCATTGCCAATACGAAAGCGGAGAAGGTGTCCAAGCCATGGTCACTAGACACGGCTCTCATGTCTGAAATATGCATGGACGACAGCACAGATCTAGCCGCCGTAGGAGAGATCCTTGTGAATGATTTAGGGATGGAGGATACATCTGTCAATCGTCAAGCCGTACGGGACATCACTTATGCCATTGGACGTAGGGCGGCTCGACTATCGGCTATACCCATCGCGGCTTTGGCCGTCTCCACTGGTGGACTGTCCCTTGGTCAGCAATACAACATTGGTGTCGATGGATCAGTCGTGGAACACTATCCGCAATTCGAAAGTCATTTGAGGGAAGCACTGCGGGAACTTCTAGGCAGAAGTAAGGAGGAAAGGTTTGTGATTGGAATCGCAAAAGATGGCTCGGGAGTCGGGGCAGCGCTTGTCGCGTTGTCGACTGTGCTCCAACAACAAGTCGGTGTCAGCACTTCAAACGATACAACCTCTTGACTTGATGACTAGAGAAAAAAACACAACTGAAAATGTTTGCCATCACTTTGATCACACTGCCTTAACAAATTTTCTGTTATCCACCACAAGAAGTGGTGTGCATTCATATCCCCAAGCAGTATGGCGCGCTTTGGCATGTTTTGTAGCCATCGCCAAGTTCTTCCTAAGGTAATAAATACTTGGCCGAAGTGCGGTCTTGTGGCGCGTCTTTATAAAAAGTTGATCAGAAACACATGGTCATGGCCTAATTGTTTGATCTTGATTATTACCACTACTTTCTCCGACAGTTCTGGGATCACTTCATTCTACTGTTCTATCACAACGTCATCCCATCACCGGCTTATTCAAAACGTAGGATCTTCATGTTCCTATCGCCTTTGTCATATATCAGAGTAGAAATGGTGTGTAATAACACCCTGTGCCAGGGGTCACACTAGCCTCTGCTGTCTCGATGTTGTTGTCTAGCAGACCCACACAGCTGGACCCAACAGCTAGTCCATCGCGCATCATCTCGGGTGTGGTGCCCTCTGTGGTGATAATCACCAGATTTTTCGCTACCTTCATATGCGGAACTCCGTTTTGGCTGAGATTTTCATGGATTGTTTGAACCATCTTGTACAGTTGAAACAGCTCGGCAGTGCAACTGCAAGCGCTTGCCCTAAGTTAGATGTAAAGCTTGACCGCCTTGAGATAACACTTTTGCACGTGATTCAATTCGACACCGCCAGCTACGTAGCGATTGCAATCAGCACTTCATCATACTTTAGCGTTGCAAGCAAGCAAGCATTCCCATCGTGCTTAGTCAAGGATGAATGAATCACAGGTCCAAGGGGAGATGCGCAAGATGACTGCCTTCATCAGGCAAGAAGCGCTTGAGAAATCCAAAGAGATCCACATCAAGGCCGACGAGGAATTCGCAATTGAAAAGGCCAAGATGGTACGTGCAGAACAAGCTAAAATAGATGATCAATTCGCATCAAGGACCAAAAAAGCAGGAATGAGTCAACAGATTGCCAAGTCGACCGTGCTCAACAAACAGCGACTCAAGGTTCTCGCTGCACGACAAGAAGTCCTTGATGATATTTTTGAGGAAACACGAAAACAGTTGTCTTCAATTTCAAAAGACCAAGCAAAGTATACTTCATTCATGGAACAACTTTTACTACAGGTGCGTTCATCCCCGCTCCCAAAAATCAAAAAAGAGAGAATAGCAGTACTGACGTGGTAGGGGTACCTTAAATTGATGGCAAAAGAAGTGACGATTTCTGCGCGGGAAGCAGATGTCGATATAGTGAAGAAGGCAATCGGACAATCGACTAAATCGTTCAAGGAGAAATCAGGGATAGATGTCAAAGTCACAATCGATGAAAAAGATCCACTTCCAAAGACTCTACAAGGTGGTGTCATCATCAAAGCCAATGGTGGGAAAACCAAGGTCAATAACACGCTTGAAGAGAGACTTTCTCTGTTGC
Organism: Taphrina populina JCM 22190; assembly: GCA_000836195.1. Lineage (NCBI taxonomy): Eukaryota > Fungi > Ascomycota > Taphrinomycetes > Taphrinales > Taphrinaceae > Taphrina > Taphrina populina. The sequence continues at coordinate 112,524 of DF820117.1, forward strand.
AACTCAATGCGCTCCCACTTGTGCGTGCAGCACTCTTCGGAGAGTCTCAGACTCGAAAGTTCCGCGATTAGAATTGACTACGCGTACGTGTCTTGATTATAAGACCAAGGGGTCATTCGAGTTCCTGTGTAGAAGAGAAATGGCATCCTGTCTACTGCTGGCACGTGTCACTAGAACCTTCTCAGTCTTATAGGGAGCGGGTAGGATAAAGAGGAGAGATAGAATATTCAGTTTTCAAAACTCCTGGCTCTCTACATGCAAATATATCGCTTCAGCCCCAGTGCCCTTCTTGATGGCTCGTTCATCACTTATTTGCACCACTGTGTTTCGTATCTCATGACCAAGACTCTGTGGACCACAAACTGCAATTCCCGTCTCGCCAACAGCGCCCTCCACGACACTCAATACCTGAGATTTCCATATAGGTCTACCAACACGGAGCGAGTACTCTGTGGCGGCCTTAGATTTTTTCGCCTTCGTGCAACAACAACCTGCTGACGTTGTCGGAACTTGCTGATCACTTAAATTGAATTGCTCTTTCTTGTCTGCAACTGCCACCGCTAGAATCTCATTATCTTGAGTTTGACAGCGACACTTTTCTGACCGACAGCCAGACCCGTCGGTCTCGATGCTGCCATTCGTGAATTCATCATCACAAGTCACCCATACTTGCAGTCGCAGCTCGATACGCTGCTCTCGCGCAAGAGACGCACAGTCGCGCATGACCTCATCAAACCAGCTGGCATGACAACGAGTCTTGATGGCCCAGACACAAGTTATTGAGCGACAGCACCCGGGCTCCGCCACGAGATTTCTCAACAGATTCATTGTGAATGTGGCGCCAGTTCCTCCGGCCACGAGCAACACAGAATCGAAACTCCTGAGGTCGGTGTGCGATCCGCCGTATGGTCCTTCAATACTGCATGGCAATTGTAAAGCATTCGGAGGCAAATGCATTGAAGCTTGTCGGTGTAATTCTCGTGTCAATCCTTTCTTGGCTTTCATGACTAGCACCAAAGCGGGAGAGTCAACTGGCGACACGATGGTAAATGGGTGAGAGCTCAAGCCAAGTTTGTAGATAGAGAGATAAACGTATTGACCAGGACTCCTTTTCAAAGCAAAGTTAGGAATCGTGATTTTAGTCACACCACCATCGAGAGACTCGATAGTTGCCGAACCTTTGATCAGGGTGCGTTCATCAATAGAGTAATTGAGCACGACCCGTGACGAGAATCTCCATACACGATCCACGCCCCAGATAATCAAGGGAATGTATGCCCAGACACGATAAGGAGGATCGAGGTGCATAATCAACATTGCGAAGAAAGCAATCATTGTTGCGACATGCAGCACGATCCAGCTCTCATACATGTGTCGACGAAAGTAAGTGAGAGATGTGAAGAGAGTCAAGAGCAAAAGTCCCCAGGCAGCAAATCCCCAGCGCAACATGCTTTGACCCATTTCCTGCCACTGAGAAGCCCAGACGTTATAATACAGCCATTCTCGCAAAAAGTAACCCATATGCATAGTACTTGTAACTACAATGCACACACCAATCAAGCGGTGATAGATGATGAGCCTTTCGTGCGAAACGTCGATCAAGTACCCGATAACATTACGCTTAGTGGATAACGCAATGAGGAGAGCAAGTTGTGCGACAGCGAGATAACCAGATCTTAAAGCCATGGCTTCCCAGAACACAGGAATCGACGTCCAGACATTGCTGAGCAAACAGCCTAGTAGCACAACCAAGTATATTGCACAGACCAAAATATTTCCTGTGCTAGGTAGCAGGCCCAAGATTGGCAGCTTCAGTTGAGAATATGAAACTTCACGCACAATGCATACGAGTGTATATATGGCAGACGTAGAAGCTGGGTTTTTTGACTGAGCTTTTCTTGACCGCAGTCGCGTCCACGTCGAGAGACGAAACGTCCATGAGCATAAAATTGCGAGTGCTATGAGTGCTGCCAGGATGTACCAGAAGACGTATGCATATTGCTCGTTGGTCATGGGCGCTGACCCCATCTTTTCATTCTCCATCGAATCCATATCCATGTCCATCGTGTGGTATGCGCAACTTTGTCGCTTCCCTGATCGAAACACTAGCCCTTGCACAAGCTGTCAAGCATGTCATGAGCTTTTGTGAAAAGCGCACAGGTGCAGCAACAGCAAGAGGTTGCACAAGTGCAGAATATCGCTCACGAGCCATTTGTTCCAACTAGAGATTGTGCGTGTGGCGTAAATCGGATTTGCCGAGCTAATTCTTGTCGAAGCGACGCTGCCGCACTCACGACAAAAGAACATGTCATGGTATGTTGAAAAGGGATCCATACAATTTGTCGCGTCTCCTGAGAAGCAAATGCTCGAAGTATCACTTTGGCAGACTGAGCTGAAATAGAGAAGTGCAAAGCATGCTCTTTGATTGGCTCGGGAGGGCGGACCGAGATGAAAATATGGCAGACAGTTCCTGTTTCACCAGTTACCCGAGCAAAGTCTCGCTTTCCGGCCGGTAATTGTTTGCCTCTCTGTCGAAACCAGTGTCAATTGCGCTTTTGACATGCGGATCTGTGATATCTAGCGCTACAACCACTTCTGCCTTCAATTAAGACTCTCAGCTCCTCTCGTCCGATTGCACAAGCGAAAACGAGTTACGTACAACGACAGAGTATTCTTTCTTTCAATATTCCACCTCCTTGAAGTGGTTATCCTGAATTCTTGTGGTGTATGAATCTAGACATCCCTGCATATAGATCAAAGGCTATTCTCGAGGCTTCTACGTTACCTTTCGTCGATGTCGACGTATATGCCGACACTCCAAATGGCAGTGAAGATCCCATTGCTGCACAAGTATGGAAAATGTACACGAAGCAAAAGAGCTCGCTTCCAAATGGCGCGCGCATGGAGAATCTGTCTTGGCGCATGGTAGGTAGTATGCCAAGCTGATGCTCTTTACTTACTCTGCAAGATGGCTATGAATTTGAAGCGAAAAGAGGCGGATGCTCAACAATTATTACAAAGTTCTGCCACAGGTGCTGACGAACCTGCTCTGGGTACTCGCGACTCTGATGCATTGATGATCTCGCCGAACGGAACGAAAGCTATCGTCATCAATGGTCGCTCTCCTCCAAAACATCAAAATATACCCCCAGCATCCATGCCAGCTTGTATGGATAGCAATGACTTCGGACATACGAAGAATGTAATTCGAGAATCGAGCCTGAAGGTTTGTTCCTCGTGCGTTCTTATCGAACAATCCTCTAATTACTTTTCAGGAAGGCAAGAAGCGCCCTGCCAACTTTTCTCCATACGTACCAGCTATTGACTCGACAATTTTTGCCAAGGATACAGTGCCTGAACCTACCGAATACTACTTGAATGACTCAGTTGCTAGCGATCCACCAAACTTTCCACTACAAACCTCACACCCTCAGAGTATGCTTGGGCTAGATCCTTTAGCGATGGAGGCACCCGAGGAGTTTTCATCTTCCTTCACATTCAATCCTTTGCACGATTTAAATTTCGGACCACCAGAGTTCGAATCATTGGCGTCCTCAGCTTCTTCGCATGCAATCTTTGGATCGATGCAGTCAGCCCCGGGCTCGCAAGTATCCACACCGCATCCAGAGCATCAACAGCAAGGCGGCCAAACTCCTTTCCGGCAAGATGATTTTCCTCAGCGTCGAGATTTGAGCACTTCAGCAATGACTTTGCCCAATTTTCCCTCTAGCGCTCGAACACCGTCGTTGCTGCAGCAGAACCTTATGGCCGCTCGTCAGGGCGGCTCAACGAATGATGTACCGTTCATGTCGTCTACGAATAGCTTTTACGACCAAAATAACAACCAGGATCTATACTCTCCTGCAGCCAGTAGCTCCTTTACTCCAAGCAGTTATTTCTCTAACCCTGGTTCTTATTCTTCCAGCCAACCGGGTCATCAGCCACAACACATCAATCCGAGCCAGGTGAGTTCTGCTAGCTTTAGTGAAAACAGGCAGATGTTTTCCTTTGCTGGAGCAGTCGAAGATCATATGGGAGAAGTGATGGACATTAGCCAAGACGACGACCAGCCTTTCGCGAAGCACCAGAGTCAGTCATCAAGTTTTGTCGGTGCACCACAGTTTGGTCAAGGTTCCTCTTTTTCGTCAGCTACAAGCGGAAGACCATACAATGGCAGGAAAAGTGGTGCCAATGACAATCGTGTCAAGCCATATCATTCTCGCCAGAATTCTGTATCTGCTGATATGAAGAAGAAAAACAGCTTGCCACGAAATAACTCTGTTCCGTCATCACTGAATCTACAGATGAGTCAAATTCGACCTACACAACAGCAGCCGCAGAATTATCAACAATACCCATCCCCATCGCATCCCGTTAGCCCACCTCCCTCAAGTTCTCAGCCCACATCGAGAGTGCCGTCACGCCCACCGTCTCCGGCCGCCAGACAGATGCTAGCACATAACAGTAAGCAGTTAAACAACGTGCCAGACGTGCAAGCTCCGACCTGTACAAATTGTCATACTCAGACGACGCCCTTGTGGCGTCGCAATCCTGAGGGGCATCCTTTGTGCAATGCTTGCGGGCTCTTCCTGAAATTACACGGTGTCGTTCGGCCATTATCTCTCAAGACTGATGTGATCAAGAAGCGCAATAGGGGTGGGACAACCACGACTCAGCCGATTAATCCACTTTCGAGTCAAGTAGCTCCTGTTGCACCAGTACGTTCTTCAGCCCGCACTTCCAGCTCCGTGAAGCAAGAGAAGCTGGACCTCTTTCCAGGAGTCGTTCAGTCTGATTCTCCAGGCACGACAGACACTTCTGGAGGCACGACACCTCCTGCAGCGATTTCAAGCCAGCTCGCCTCTCCCGTTGTGCCGTCCATCGCCAATTACACGGAACACTCTCTCAATGGATATACACAAGCGCCCAAGAAATTTAGATCGAATGGGCAAACAAACAACAGTGAAGAGGCACAACATTCCTTTACAGATCACATCATCAATGACTTCATACATTCGCCACAATCACAATTTTCCTACAACGGAACCAATTCAATCAACGTGAGCTACGACCCAGATGGTAATGAGTGGAGCTGGCTCAATAATTGATATGCGAGCTTTACGCATCATATTACATTTTCCTGATGGGCTTTCTCAGCCTGAAATAATACACACGCATACACAAACACACACACACACACACACAACACTTGCATAGCAGTACTGATTCACGGAACAGGCGAGCGATTTCTTCCTATCGGTCTGGGAGTTATAGTTTATATAGGGCTTTTTTCTTCAAGATTCATGTATTCCTTCGGTACCATTATACAGACTTTTCTTTTTAATTTTACTTTTTCTTTTCGCTCTCTTCATTATTCATCTCCGTTCTTATCGCCAGTCATGTCTAGTGTAAACTAACGTAAAAGTCTAATTACATGAAAATATATGGGTCATCGTCTATCATGGTCATAAGGGAAAAAAGATGCAAGCTGTCCGCATCCGCGAAATTAATCTTGCCAGAATGAAAGGTTTGGGAAGACTGTAGCAGCTGGCGTGGAGAAATCCATGTATCCGGTCGTTGTAGGAGGATATTCCGTCTTTTCCTGCTCATATATGAGCTGCGGTTGAGCGTGAAATTCCTGTGTCTCTCCTCCCTGATACTCCAGCAAGTGGTGCTGTGGAAAATGCTCTGCATATTGCGTCTGCTGCTGCTGCTGCTGCTGCTGCTGCTGCTGCAAGATATACTTGCGCTGTTCTCGCTCTTGGTCCCTCTGCTGTTGCTGCAAGATATACTTGCGCTGCAGTCGCTGTTGGTCTCGCTGCAGCTGTTGCTGTTGCTGCTGTTGCTGTTGCTGTTGCTGTTGCTGTTGCTGTTGCTGCTGCTGCTGCTGCTGCTGCTGCTGCTGCTGCTGCTGCTGCTGCTGCTGCTGAAGATACTGTATAGTATCTCCATTTGATGGCCAGGCTGTCGCAGAGTCAAGGGACGATGGGCCCTGTCCAGCTCGTGTAATATACGGGTCCAAAGTATCTGGGTAGAGACCTTCAATACTGGCCGACCTTTTTGTAAACATACCGTCAATACTGGCCGACCTTTGTGTAAAAATACCTTCAATACTGGAAGACCTCTCGCTCGTGCTGGTTGATGCCAAAGCATCGAAAGAAGCAGCATAAGGTGGCCAGGCTGGTGTCGGAGTAGCATGTTGTGTTGGGGTAGGAGTAAGAGCTAGTGCAGCGGCATGATACGGCTGCTCGTGCTGGTAATCATGGAGCCCGTAGTCGTGCACGCGAAGGTAATCATCTTCGCTGGTTCCGGGTGACATTTGACTGGACCGATGAAGGACACGGACCGGCTCGGTCGCACGGTGCAAGAGTCTTGGCCTACTGCTTGGTTCGCGTTGTCCAAGAGACTCTCGTCGCCAAATGTCTGAACCGTTCTGATGAAAGTGCATTTGCATGACAGAGCCAGGAGTCGGCACTACATCCAGTGTATCACAAGAGCTATAAGTGTCTGGATAAAACGGATCTGGACCATTTGCGAGATCATAAAACTGGGTCCTGTCTATCTGCGGAAATTGAGGGCCCTGTCGCAATGGATGATCACTGTAAGAGCGAGTTCTTGTTTCGCCAGATTGTTGAAGCTTTTTGGGCGTGAATGCGGGTGAATCATCACTTACTTTGACGAAATGACAGTTCTTGCCAGTCCTCATACAATTTTCACATTTTCCTGAATCATCAGTCTATGATCAGGTTGCTACGTGCAGCGACTTACCCTCGAAATAGGCGCTCGGGAGACAACGAATTTTGCGTCTGCGGCAATGTGCTAGGTTGAGTAAATACAAGACCACCATGGGACGTCTTTCGACAAGGGCTGTTCTTACAACATGCGACACTCTGTCTGTGATATCCGAGCTTGTTTTTCTTCTTTCCAGCGTGGTCTTCTGGGCTCGAGACCATAATGCACATACAGTGCTTGGTCGATGAGAGCTACTGGAAAAGTACAAGGAGAGACAAACAGAACGTCCCGAGCAAGCAAACTTGTAAAATGTTCCGAGGTGGATTTTGATGGCCTTCTTGAACAGCCCCTTGAGATTTAGCGATAGTCTCAACAGTCCGTTGGTCAAGTATGGAGTCGCTCTATCCAATCAGATGAGTTAAAGTCCGTCTAATCATACGCCATCCGCTTCTTTAGCATCAGCCTTCTGTCTTTTCACAATGCTGATTGGCTGCCCACTTTGGGTATTAATCTTGTCTGAGCGCCTTCCAGCAGAAGATGTGGAGCCGGCGATAGTTTGTGCGGAATATTCTTGGAGCGGCTGCAAATCGGATTTCTCAATAATTGCATATGAACGGGAACGCTTATCGCGTCCTTGGAGTCAGCCCCCTCCTCTTACATCTCGTGCACCAATGATTCGTCGGAGTATGCCGTCACGGCGATTTACCCGAACCGAATGGAGCATGTGTGACATCGCAAAATATATGTTTTTCGGGCGAGTAGAATTTAGGTATATTCCCAAGTCCAATCTTAATGGGCCTTGACTCTGTGCCTCCCGAATACAGTGCATTTGCCAGTACTTCTTGCCTTGCAGAATGGGAGATAGCACACAGCCAAAGATCTCGCCAGCCGTGCTGCTGGCCGCACTGTATGCTGGTCTGGGTCGACTGGGACAGCAACAACACCCAGACGTACACGTGCTTGGACATACACGTGCCTCGCGGTTGAACTCTGGATAAGTAAAAAAGTGTTGTGAAAGTGGCCAAACAGAAGCAATGAGGCGTGACAACTATAATCACCACAGGACCCGTTCATCATGCTCAACTCAAAGACCAAGACGTTTTGCTAATGTCCTAGAACGATGACTTCGACTGAGAGTTGGATTCATCGTCTTACTTGGCCCTCACAACTTCATGGAATCTTTGGAGGGTTATTCATACTACGACACTCCCTTGGGGCCACAGTATGTGCGGAACGAAAGCGCAAGTAGCGAGTATTCCACCACAGCGCCTTTTGAGTCGCGTCACAATAGTCCAGTGATTTCGAGCAATGGCGCCATCAAATTCCATCCCTATGCACAAGGAAGACGATCAGATAGGGTAGCCCAGGCAGGCGATTGTTTCGAGCGGCGTTCTTCAGTGCCGACCATCATGCCGCAGGACAATTATAGTCACGGGACGATAGATCCCACCATGCTTTGCGGCACGCCCGAACCATTTCACGTCAAGCGTGTCCAGCATGTCCCGCAGTCGGGACCTATGCACGATTTGCAACATACGGGATATATTGCTAGCAGTACTGATTCGGGAAACAATTCTGCGTTGGGGCCCTGGATTGGATCAAAATCTGTAGAAGTAAAAACATCCATTCGACATGGTAATTCGGACGCCGACTATCGAGAAGTCATGGCTGGCCCCATTGATATTCTTCCACAACATGGCGTTCTAGAGATATGGACACCACAATGCTGGCCGAAAGCCGTATCGTACGATTCTCCTTCCTTTACTTATCCGGCCAACAACGAGACCAACGCAACGGGCCATGATGTTTCAGATTTCGCTCACGGAGCACTTGTCGTCCCTCCGACTTTGCATCAAGCGCAAGAAAATGTACATGAATGGGCCAGCTCGCCCGACACTGCAAGTCGTTCTGCACAACAGCAGTATCTTTATCCGTTCGATAATGCTCTCTTTGAGTATGGTCCATTCTATGATGTTCAGCCCGCGGCTGCAATGAGCACCGCGTGGCCTACGCCATTCGAGGCAGTAGAAGATTCAGAGCAGCAGCAGCAGCAAGAGCCACCACGATCCATGTCTGAGGACGAACAAGACCGTCCCGTGCCACAAGTCGATCTCGTTGGGGGATACTTTGCTTCGGACGATGATGCTGCAGCTGCCGCTGCACCGGAAATCAACGAAAAAGGCAACATTAGAATCACAAGGTTGCCCCCGAAAAAAGCATTCGTCGAGTATGAAATCCCCGCGATACCAGAGATGACTGTCTCGCAGCTCAAGAGTGAGTTGAAGAAATACGGACTTCCTGCGGTGGGCAAAAAGTCGCATTTACAGGCTCGTTTAGCAGCCCATTTAGGAGTTGCGGTTTAGTCACTCATTCACTCCAAGTCATTCATTTACCAGTTTTGCGCATTCATCGATCGTCAGTCATTCACCAAGTCATTCTTCATTCACCCATCTAATTTCAATCCGTGCACGAGAGCGTATGGCAATGTAGGTTAAATAGGTATAATTTCCAATAGTATTTCTCAAAAAGCTTGCACACTCATTTATTCATAGCGGCCGTCATTTCCTGCAACTCTGCTTTGCTCTTTGGCTTCTCGAGACTTTCGGCTTGTTTATCGGACAAATGGACGTGACCGGGTCCGACCTTTGCCTTTGGATCAGTTTCGTGTTCCGGCATCTAACGCTCGTCAGTATTCTGCCTCTTGGATTTAGTCATGTGACGCACCATGGTCTTGTCGATTCCAAACTTTTGATTGTCAGACATGGTTCTTGCGGTCGCTCTTGTGTATTGTTGTGTGTGTGAGTGCGCGACAAGGTAGTTTCAAGTAAAAAGGCACAATGGAAAGGGGCTTATCGTTTCATCACGCGCGGCCCAAATTCGCACGGGGGGAAGTGGGGCAACTGATTTCCCTGTGGCAACTTTTTGAAATTTATGATGCGATAATCAGACATACACAGAGTTTGCTCAGTGACATTAGTTTTACGGAGTTGATACAAACATGGGACTCTCTACCTATTTACAATACGCAACGAGTTCATCCACGATCCATATCCTCTCATACGGAATCTTGACGGGCACAACAATATGGCATAGTTTCATTGGTGGGCCATTAGCGTACAAGTGTCTGCCGCGCCAACAATTCGGGACTCTACAAGGCAAACTCTTCCCTCCCTTTTTCGCAATCCAAGCAATCACAGCAGGAATTTGTTTTTGGACATCTTATACCTCCGTCTCGGGGACGTATAATGAATTATACGCATTAGCTGGTATTGCCGTCTCCGGCCTACTCAATCTCCTTCTCGTGGGACCATGGACGACCGTAAGTCTTACCCACCCACCCACCCCCGATCGAAAAAAAGAAGAAGAAGAAGACTGATTCCGTGTTTAGGGCATCATGAATCAAAGACATAAATTGGAACGTGCAACCGGTACAAAATATACGGATGCATCAATCAGCGACGACATGAGAGCACTCAATACGTGTTTCGCAATCGCTCATAGTGTCTCCAGCATCATCAATTTGGCCGCAGTCGGTGCTATTCTCGCGCATGCCGTACATCTGGGTCACAAGTTGAATCTCATCGAGGTAAGTGCTTGTTTTTGACAAGTGTTTCAAAAAGGAGTT